>JAENPR010002105.1:0-76440 GCA_018135685.1 Themeda triandra | reverse complement strand
GTAAGGTCCTAGATGGCTAGAGGGGGGGTGAATAGCCTATAAAAATTTCTACAAACTCACTAAGCAAACTTCGTTAGATAAACAAACGGCGGAAAGCAAGTTACGCTTAGCCTACTAGGTGATGCAAGCCTCCTATCCAACAATTCTAGTAAGTGATCACAAGTACACACAAGAGCTACCACTAGTGAACAAGAGTTCTACCCACGGGATTTAGTCTACACAAGAAGTGGTTCCCGACCGACCACACAAGCAATTCTACCCACGGGATTTAGTCTACACAAGAAGTGGTTCCCGACCGACCACACAAGCAATTCTACTTTGCAAGAATGTAAACAAAGTAATACAAGAGAGGGTAGGAGCTTGTTATACCAACGCGTAGAGTCGAGGTTGTCAATCACCAAGAGATGAACAATCAATCAATCGGCAACACACAATCGGAGACCAATCACCGGAACAAAGATGAACACAATTGTTTTTGTTCACCCGGTGTTCACTTGGGCACCGCCAAGCTAGTCACCGGTTGTGTCGACCAACACCTAGATGGTTCTTCGGTGTGACCCTCAAGTCACTAGCCCCCAAGGCTCGCCCCGCAAGGCACCGCAAGACACCACTCTCAAGCGAGGTACTCAACGACACGCGCAATCCACTAGGATGCTCTTCGTGATCCCCACGAGGTGAGCTCAAACCTCTCACAATCAACCGGAGGTGGCCAAGAACAATCACCTTCTCTTGCCAACGCCTCCAACAATCTCCAAGCCGGCTAGGAGCGGTACTCTCCAAGAGTAACAAGAAATCCACCGGCTAAACCACCCACAAGTGCCACTAGATGCCCTCAAGCAATGCAATGCACTAGGTGATCTCTCAATCTCACTTTGGATTCACAATCAAGCAAGAGAGATGAGAGGGAGAGGTTTCTCTAGCACAAAGGATGAGCAAGTGAGTAGAAATGGGCAAGAGAACCTCCCATGGCCGGCCAAGGGGCTATTTATAAGCCCAAGGCGAAATCCAACCGTTACCCCTCGGGCCGGCCGATTTCAACCCGCCGGACGCGTACGCGGCCCAAGCGCCGGACGCGTCCGGCGCCTCCTCGCGCGCCCGCGTCAGCCGACCGTTGAAGCTCCTCGTTCAAACGCATCACTTGGCCGGACGCTTAACAGTGAACTGCCCGAGTCCGACGCGTGCGTCCGGCGCGCGTCAGCAGCTCAACCTCGAGCCCTCGCGAGACCACGCCGGACGCGTCTGGCGGCCGCGTCCGCCGCGCGTCCGACCGAGCACCTGCTGCAACGCCCGAGACTGGAGACCCGAAACTTTCGGTCCGCGTCCGCCGCCGCGCGGACGCGTCCGCCGCCGCGTCCGACGGTCTCGCGCCCGGCCCGCCACCTCGCGCCATGCCACAATGCGCGGACGCGTCCGGCGCGCCGCCTAAGCGCGTCCGGCGCCTCTGCGCAGAGCCGCCTTTCGCCGTGCCGTCGATCCAAGTTCTCCAACAAGCTATCCAACAAGTATACCAACTTGATCAACGAGATAGCAAGATTTCAACCAAATTTTGCATCCGGCGCAATAGAAAATATGCATCCATTTTTCCCGAAAATTAATCCCGCCTCACGAGCTCGGCGGGAGGAAGAGAGGGACCCAAACCCATCTCTACCCTACAAACCACAAATAAGCACCAAAACGCCACCTTTGTAAATGTGCCAACACCACCAAGTGTACAACTCCATGTGCTTGGGTGTTAGCTTTTCACAATCATTTCCCAAAGGTTAGGCTAGCTCACTAGGCCCTATATGCAATGCACTTCATGAATTCACCTAGTGGCACCCGTGCGTCGAATAGCCGATAAGACTTCCCCTCTTAATAGTGCGGCTATCGATCCTAAACCACTCACACCCTCTATGGTGTCTTGAGTGTAAAACAAAATGGCCCTATCGGTTATACCTTTGCCTTGAGCCCATTTTGTTCCTCCAAATGATATGAACACTTCACACCATCATGTGACCGTCTCGATCCATCGACCTCGACTTTACTTGCCCTTCACCGTGCATCGGTCCATCGACGCCTAGTCTTGCCCGAGCTTCACCATCGCATGGTCCTTCACTCCGAAGCCTTGACTAGCCCTTCACCTTCAACACCGGTCCATGGAGCCAAGCATCATCTTGATCTTCATCTTTGATCACATGACACGTGTCATGCTTCATATTCAATATGCTCATCATGAGGACAACCTTTCTCTAAATCAACCACTTAGATAAACAAGGTTAGTCCTAGGTTTCATCAATTAGCCAAAACCAAACTAGGGACTTTCAATCTCCCCTTTTTGGTAATTGATGACAACCTCAACAAAGATGATTTTATAATAAAGATTTTGAACTTGTCATACTTGTCCAATCATTAAGCTCACAAGAGGGATTTGGACAACTATAGCAAATTCGGTTTTGGTAGTATTGCTCCCCCTACATATGTGCATAGAGTTTGGATTTGAAGCTTTGCACATATGCATGGATAAAAGTGTGGGGAGAGTAATTCTACCAAAATGATGCTAAGGTGTAGGAAATGGACCTTTGAAGCGTGATACCAATCGGAGTTGCCTTTTACACCATCCTTAGCACCATGAAGTAACTAGACATCCATCAAAAACTCAAGAACCCCGTGAGATCAACATTATAAGCGAAGTTCTTGAACCACTTGTAAAGCAAGGGGACTCTAGTTACAACCTATGCATGCTAGTAGATCATTTCATCAATCAAGTTCTATACTAGCATTGCACCACACAAACAAGGAGACACTACTTGTATAAAACTTTAAAACTAGGTGCCATGAGCAAGTCATATGAGAATGCACAAACAAATGCAACAACTTTGTTCATGAGCTTGCTCCCCCTTCTTGTGTGCATCAAAATTTTATTTACCCCTTTATCATGTTCAACCATCTTTTTCTCTCCCCCTTTGTCAATAATTGCCAAAAATGGGATCAAATTGTGGAGAGAAAAGTACTTTGATGGAGTAAACAAAACTTTAGTCAAAATTGGTTCAATCTAGACCACTTGTCAAAGATATTTAATTCGGTTTGAACCAAAGACAAGCTTCTTCACACCTCATGACAAGGGTTATCTTGCCTATGTTGAATTAAACACTTGTAGCAAATATTCTAGATTCAACACTAGGATTTCAAGCCCACAAACATGTCATATGTCACCACTAGATCAAGCAAAGCATAGAAGCAATAGTGGTAAACATATATACATCAAACACATTTGATTTATCATGAATGCTCCAAATGCACCTTGTATGTCTACATGTGCTACCACAAGTATAATCCTAAGCATGAATGACATGTCAACCAATGGTACCTTGCTTTGTCGAAGGAGAGGCATGTCAAGTAGTGGTGGGGTGCATTCAACACATGTTTGAGAAATCAAGAATGTTCAACTCATTTCTTAGCTTGCAAAACCTTTTTTCATCAAGTGGCTTGGTGAGGATGTCGGCAAGTTGATCATCGGTGCCCACACTTTCAATGGAAATGTCACCCTTTTGTTGATGATCTCTTATGAAGTGATGCCTTATGTCAATGTGCTTTGTTCTTCCATGTTGAACCGGGTTTTGTGTCATCTTGATTGCACTCTCATTATCACAAAATAATGGCACATTCTTGAAATTGATGCCATAATCCTTCAAAGTTGACTTCATCCAAAGCAATTGTGCACAACAACTCCCCGCACTAACATATTCGGCTTCGGCGGTAGAGATTGCCACACTATTTTGTTTCTTTGAGGACCATGACACAAGTGATCTTCCAAGAAGTTGACATGTACCACTTGTGCTCTTTCTATTGATCTTGCAACCACCATAGTCGAGTCCGAATATCCAATCAATTCAAACTTTGACCCCTTAGGATACCACAATCCAACATCTCTTGTTTGCTTCAAGTACCTCAATATTCTCTTTGCGGCCGTGAGATGACTCTCTCTAGGTGAGGCTTGATATCTAGCACACATGCAAACACTAAACATGACATCCGGTCTTGATGCGGTGACATAGAGTAGGCTTCCAATCAATGACCGATAATCCTTTTGATTCACCATATTGCCATCATGATCACTATCAAGATTCCCATTGGTGCCCATTGGAGTTGAGATTGGCTTTGCATCTTGCATTCCAAACTTTTTCAACATGTCCCTTATGTATTTCCCTTGACTCACAAATGTCCCATTCTTCAATTGCTTGACTTGAAGACCAAGGAAATAGCTAAGTTCACCAATCATGGACATCTCAAACTCTTTTGCCAACATTTCACCAAATTCTTCACAATATGCTTGATTGGTTGATCCAAAGATGATATCATCAACATAGATTTGCACAATGAAGAGATCATTACCAATCTTCTTGGTGAATAGAGTAGTATCAACCTTGCCCATAATGAACCCCTTGGAGTGAAGAAAAGTCTTCAATCTCTCATACCATGCTCTAGATGCTTGCTTCAAGCCATACAAAGCTTTCTTCAACTTGTACACATGGTTGGGCTTCTTCTCATCTTCAAAACCGGGAGGTTGCTCAACATATACTAGCTCATTGATGATCCCATTGAGAAATGCACTCTTGACATCCATTTGATATAACTTGATGTTGTGGGCACATGCATAAGCCAATAGGATCCTTATTGCCTCCAATCTTGCCACGGGAGCATATGTTTCATCATAGTCAAGACCTTCAACTTGAGTATAGCCTTGTGCAACTAGTCTTGCTTTGTTTCTAATCACAACACCATCTTGATCTTGCTTGTTCTTGAAAACCCATTTGGTTCCAATGACATTGTGATCCTCCGGCCTCTCAACTAACTCCCACACATCATTTCTTGTGAAGTTATTGAGCTCTTCTTGCATTGCCATGATCCAATCGGCATCATCCAAGGCTTCCTCAATTTTCTTTGGCTCTTTGGTTGACACAAATGATGCATACTCACAAATCATAGCCACTCTTGATCTCGTTTGCACACCACTTCTAATATCACCAATAACACTATCAATTGGATGATCTCTTGCAATATGTTGTGGTTGTATCACTTGCACTTGAATGCTTGAGCTTGGTTGATCACTTGACTTGTCCTCATTGGATGAACTAGCACCATGATCTTGTTGACCATTGCTAGCTTGCTTCAATGAAGAATTGAGCACTTCATCTTTATCATCTTGCACATCAACCACTTGCTTTGCTCTAATGTCCCCAATGTCCATGTTCTTCATAGCTTCAACCAATTGAGTTCCACCAACATCTTCTAGATTCTCATCTTCATCTTGTGACCCATTGGTTTCATCAAATTGCACATCATGGACTTCCTCTCTAATGCCACTTGAGTTGTTCCAAACTCTATAAGCCTTGCTTGTAGTTGAATAACCGAGTAGGAACCCTTCATCACATCTCTTTTCAAACTTCCCCAATCTAGTGCCCTTTCTCAAGATGTAGCATTTGCAACCAAACACTCTAAAATAGCCAATGTTGGGCTTCCTTCCATGAAGTAACTCATATGGGGTCTTCTCTAGTAAAGTGTGACAATAGAGCCTATTGATGTAGTAGCATGCCGTGTTGATTGCTTCATCCCAAAATGATTGACTAACATTGTACTCATGAAGCATTGATCTAGCCATATCAAGCAATGTTCTATTTTTCCTCTCAACTAGGCCATTTGATTGTGGAGTGTACTTGGCCGAGAATTGATGACCAATGCCATAGTGATCACACAATTCTTCCATTCTTGTATTCTTGAACTCACTCCCATTGTCACTTCTCACTTTCTTGATTCTCATGTCAAACTCATTGTGAACTCTAGTGAGAAAAGTCTTGAAGGTGTCATACACTTCACTCTTGTCACTAAGAAAGAATACCCATGTAAATCTTGTGAAGTCATCCACTATGACAAACCCATACTTGTTGCCACCAATACTTGTGTATGTAGTTGGGCCAAATAGATCCATGTGCAACAACTCAAATGCCTTGCATGTGCTCATTATACTCTTCTTTGGATGTGAGCTTCCTACTTGCTTCCCGGCTTGACATGCACTACACAACTTGTCCTTCTCAAATACAACATCTTTCAAGCCTTCTACAAGATTGTGTTGTGTGAGCTTCTTCAATTGTTTCATTCCAACATGTCCAAGCCTTCTATGCCAAAGCCAACCCAAACTTGATTTTGATATCAAACATGTTGTCAAAGAAGCTTCACTAGTGTTGAAATCAACAAGATAGAGATTCTCATATCTAAAGCCTTTGAACACCAAGTTGGAGCCATCAAGAGAAACTACCTCAACATCATTTGCCCCAAAAATGCACTTGTAGCCTCGATCACAAATTTGTGCCACGGAGAGAAGATTGAAATCCAAGCTTTCAACTAGCATCACATTGGAGATACTCATGTCATTTGATATTGCAATCTTGCCCAAACCAACAACCTTGCCTTTCTTGTTATTGCCAAAAGTAATTGACTCAATGCCACTATCATTCTTCTCAATTGAATCAAACATTCTTGATGTGCCGGTCATGTGTTGAGAACACCCACTATCAATAATCCAATGCCTTCCTCCGGCTTTATAGTTCACCTACAAGCAAATCAATGAAGCTTAGGTACCCATTTTTGCTTGGGTCCTTGTAGGTTAGTGACTAAGCTCTTTGGTACCCAAATAGCCTTCTTCTTTGGGCCAACAATGGGTGTACCAACAAACTTAGCTTGTACACCTTTCACACCCTTGGTAAGCACATAACAAGAATCAAAAGGTATAGCATTGTCAAGTTTCTTGTTTTGTTGCTTCTTGTTGCAATTTTGCTCTAGGTGCCCAACTTGCTTGCATCTATAGCAAAACCGACCATTGCTCTTCACAAAGCTAGGCTTTGGAGTTGCAAAGGCCGACTTGCCCTTCTTGGGGGTATAGCCCAATCCCTCTTTGTTAAGAGAGAACCTTTGGCTACCCAAGCACTTTAGCAAGCGGGCCTCACCACCATAGGCTTTGCCTAAGGCATGAGTGAGCTCATCCACCTCCTTCTTGAGGGTCTCATTCTCTACCATTAGTGTAGCATCACAAGTGAAGCCATCACTAGTAGTGGAGATAGAGTCGGTGGTGGTGGTGGATGATGTGCTACAAGAAGGGTTAGCATTTGTCATGATGATAGGTTGATAAAATGATTCATCAATGATGTCACAAGTAAGACCTATATCACATGATGCAATAACCACTTTCTTTGCTTGTTGCTCAAGAAGAAGTGAGTGAGCCTTTTCAAGCTTAGAATGAGCATTACCAAGTTTCTCATGGTCTTCCACTAGACTCTCATGAGTGGTCATAAGCTCACCTAGAGCTTTCTCAAGTATTTCTACTTTCATTGAAAGCTTCTTGCACTCTTTTTCCTTGGCAATAGCTATATCTCTAGTTTCTTGCATCAAGTCATATAATTGATCCTTAGTCGGTTCATCATCATCATCAACATTATCAACATCGTGAGCATATTCCATCTCACTATCATCATCACTATCATCATATTGTACCTTTGTTTCCTTGGCCATGAAGCATGATGGTGATGTAGAGAATAATGAAGACTTCTTGTTGATGGCGATGGAAGCCATAGCCTTGTTGCTTGAATCTTCATCTTCATCATCATTGTCACTTTCCCAAGTGACCACAAATGCACCATTCTTGCCCTTCTTGAGTGTCATCTTGGCCTCATGCTTCTTCTTCTCAAACTTGCCCTTGTTGTAGTTCTTCTTCTTCTCATATGGGCATTCGGCTTGTAGATGCTCGGTGCTATCACAATTGAAGCACTTTCTTGGTTGCTCTTGCTTCTTGAAGTTGTTCCTCTTGAAGCCTCTTCTCTTGATGAACATGTGTCCCATCTTCTTCACTACAAGAGCAAGTGCCTCATCATCAATCTCAAAGTCACAATCTTCCTCATTGTTTTCTTCTTCTTCAAAGATTGGTGCTTTGCCCTTGGAGGATGTGGCTTGGAATGCCACGGTCTTCTTCTTCTTCTCTTCCTCCACCTTCTCATCATCTTGATCAAACTTGTCATATGTCAAGACTTCACCAAGCAAATCATTTGGCTTCTTGCCTTCAAGCCCATCTCTTTGTAGCATAAGCTTCAACATCTTGAAGCTCCTCGGCAAGCAAATCAAGAACTTGTGACAAAAGTCTTCATCTTTTGTCTTGTGCCCCAAACTCTTGAGATCATTCACAATCACTTGTAAGCGATGAAACATTTCAATGATTGTTTCATCCTCTTTCTTCTTGAAGTTCTCGAACTCACTCTTGAGTCCATATAACTTGGCACTCTTCACAACCTTGGTGCCCTCATAGGTCTCACCCAACCTAGTCCACACTTCACTAGCAAGCTCCAAATCCTTGATCCCCTCAAACACCTTTGTATCAATGCCATTGTATAGAGTGTTGAGAGCCATTCTATTGCATGTTATGTTGGCTCTATCTTCATCGGTGAGGTGATCATGATCAAGTATAGCATAGTCATACAAAGTGACTTGCAAGACTCTCTCTTGAATTGAACCAAGATACATGATCATCTTTCTCTTCCAATGATCAAAAGAACTAACTCCATCAAACATAGGCGGTTTGCCCCCAACATGGTTGAACACAATTTGAGCCATCTTAACACCGTAGGATGTTAAGCCTTGCACAAAAACGGTGACCTCTGCTCCGATACCACTTGTAAGGTCCTAGATGGCTAGAGGGGGGGTGAATAGCCTATAAAAATTTCTACAAACTCACTAAGCAAACTTCGTTAGATAAACAAACGGCGGAAAGCAAGTTACGCTTAGCCTACTAGGTGATGCAAGCCTCCTATCCAACAATTCTAGTAAGTGATCACAAGTACACACAAGAGCTACCACTAGTGAACAAGAGTTCTACCCACGGGATTTAGTCTACACAAGAAGTGGTTCCCGACCGACCACACAAGCAATTCTACCCACGGGATTTAGTCTACACAAGAAGTGGTTCCCGACCGACCACACAAGCAATTCTACTTTGCAAGAATGTAAACAAAGTAATACAAGAGAGGGTAGGAGCTTGTTATACCAACGCGTAGAGTCGAGGTTGTCAATCACCAAGAGATGAACAATCAATCAATCGGCAACACACAATCGGAGACCAATCACCGGGAACAAAGATGAACACAATTGTTTTTGTTCACCCGGTGTTCACTTGGGCACCGCCAAGCTAGTCACCGGTTGTGTCGACCAACACCTAGATGGTTCTTCGGTGTGACCCTCAAGTCACTAGCCCCCAAGGCTCGCCCGCAAGGCACCGCAAGACACCACTCTCAAGCGAGGTACTCAACGACACGCGCAATCCACTAGGATGCTCTTCGTGATCCCCACGAGGTGAGCTCAAACCTCTCACAATCAACCGGAGGTGGCCAAGAACAATCACCTTCTCTTGCCAACGCCTCCAACAATCTCCAAGCCGGCTAGGAGCGGTACTCTCCAAGAGTAACAAGAAATCCACCGGCTAAACCACCCACAAGTGCCACTAGATGCCCTCAAGCAATGCAATGCACTAGGTGATCTCTCAATCTCACTTTGGATTCACAATCAAGCAAGAGAGATGAGAGGGAGAGGTTTCTCTAGCACAAAGGATGAGCAAGTGAGTAGAAATGGGCAAGAGAACCTCCCATGGCCGGCCAAGGGGCTATTTATAAGCCCAAGGCGAAATCCAACCGTTACCCCTCGGGCCGGCCGATTTCAACCCGCCGGACGCGTACGCGGCCCAAGCGCCGGACGCGTCCGGCGCCTCCTCGCGCGCCCGCGTCAGCCGACCGTTGAAGCTCCTCGTTCAAACGCATCACTTGGCCGGACGCTTAACAGTGAACTGCCCGAGTCCGACGCGTGCGTCCGGCGCGCGTCAGCAGCTCAACCTCGAGCCCTCGCGAGACCACGCCGGACGCGTCGGGCGGCCGCGTCCGCCGCGCGTCCGACCGAGCACTTTGCGCGCAACGCCCGAGACCAGAAACTTTCGGTCCGCGTCCGGCCGCCGGACGCGTCCGCCCGCGGCGCCCGACGGTCTCGCGCCCGGCCCGGCCACCTCGCGCCATGCCACAATGCGCCGGACGGGGCCCGCGTCCGCCGCCGCGCGCGTCCGGCGCCTCCTGCAGAGCTGCCTTTCGCCGTGCCGTCGATCCAAGTTCTCCAACAAGCTATCCAACAAGTATACCAACTTGATCAACAGAGATAGCAAGATTTCAACCAAATTTTGCATCCGGCGCAATAGAAAATATGCATCCATTTTTCCCGAAAGCGCCGAATCCCGCCTCACAGGCTCGGCGGGAGGAAGAGAGGGACCCAAACCCATCTCTACCCTACAAACCACAGCGCACCAAAACGCCACCTTTGTAAATGTGCCAACACCACCAAGTGTACAACTCCATGTGCTTGGGTGTTAGCTTTTCACAATCATTTCCCAAAGGTTAGGCTAGCTCACTAGGCCCTATATGCAATGCACTTCATGAATTCACCTAGTGGCACCCGTGCGTCGAATAGCCGATAAGACTTCCCCTCTTAATAGTGCGGCTATCGATCCTAAACCACTCACACCCTCTATGGTGTCTTGAGTGTAAAACAAAATGGCCCTATCGGTTATACCTTTGCCTTGAGCCCATTTTGTTCCTCCAAATGATATGAACACTTCACACCATCATGTGACCGTCTCGATCCATCGACCTCGACTTTACTTGCCCTTCACCGTGCATCGGTCCATCGACGCCTAGTCTTGCCCGAGCTTCACCATCGCATGGTCCTTCACTCCGAAGCCTTGACTAGCCCTTCACCTTCAACACCGGTCCATGGAGCCAAGCATCATCTTGATCTTCATCTTTGATCACATGACACGTGTCATGCTTCATATTCAATATGCTCATCATGAGGACAACCTTTCTCTAAATCAACCACTTAGATAAACAAGGTTAGTCCTAGGTTTCATCAATTAGCCAAAACCAAACTAGGGACTTTCAAGTTTTGTTTCTTTGAGGACCATGACACAAGTGATCTTCCAAGAAGTTGACATGTACCACTTGTGCTCTTTCTATTGATCTTGCAACCACCATAGTCGAGTCCGAATATCCAATCAATTCAAACTTTGACCCCTTAGGATACCACAATCCAACATCTCTTGTTTGCTTCAAGTACCTCAATATTCTCTTTGCGGCCGTGAGATGACTCTCTCTAGGTGAGGCTTGATATCTAGCACACATGCAAACACTAAACATGACATCCGGTCTTGATGCGGTGACATAGAGTAGGCTTCCAATCAATGACCGATAATCCTTTTGATTCACCATATTGCCATCATGATCACTATCAAGATTCCCATTGGTGCCCATTGGAGTTGAGATTGGCTTTGCATCTTGCATTCCAAACTTTTTCAACATGTCCCTTATGTATTTCCCTTGACTCACAAATGTCCCATTCTTCAATTGCTTGACTTGAAGACCAAGGAAATAGCTAAGTTCACCAATCATGGACATCTCAAACTCTTTTGCCATCATTTCACCAAATTCTTCACAATATGCTTGATTGGTTGATCCAAAGATGATATCATCAACATAGATTTGCACAATGAAGAGATCATTACCAATCTTCTTGGTGAATAGAGTAGTATCAACCTTGCCCATAATGAACCCCTTGGAGTGAAGAAAAGTCTTCAATCTCTCATACCATGCTCTAGGTGCTTGCTTCAAGCCATACAAAGCTTTCTTCAACTTGTACACATGGTTGGGCTTCTTCTCATCTTCAAAACCGGGAGGTTGCTCAACATATACTAGCTCATTGATGATCCCATTGAGAAATGCACTCTTGACATCCATTTGATATAACTTGATGTTGTGGGCACATGCATAAGCCAATAGAATCCTTATTGCCTCCAATCTTGCCACGGGAGCATATGTTTCATCATAGTCAAGACCTTCAACTTGAGTATAGCCTTGTGCAACTAGTCTTGCTTTGTTTCTAATCACAACACCATCTTGATCTTGCTTGTTCTTGAAAACCCATTTGGTTCCAATGACATTGTGATCCTCCGCCCTCTCAACTAACTCCCACACATCATTTCTTGTGAAGTTATTGAGCTCTTCTTGCATTGCCATGATCCAATCGGCATCATCCAAGGCTTCCTCAATTTTCTTTGGCTCTTTGGTTGACACCAATGATGCATACTCACAAATCATAGCCACTCTTGATCTCGTTTGCACACCACTTCTAATATCACCAATAACACTATCAATTGGATGATCTCTTGCAATATGTTGTGGTTGTATCACTTGCACTTGATTGCTTGAGCTTGGTTGATCACTTGACTTGTCCTCATTGGATGAACTAGCACCATGATCTTGCACTTGAGCATTGCTAGCTTGCTTCAATGAAGAATTGAGCACTTCATCTTTATCATCTTGCACATCAACCACTTGCTTTGCTCTAATGTCCCCAATGTCCATGTTCTTCATAGCTTCAACCAATTGAGTTCCACCAACATCTTCTAGATTCTCATCTTCATCTTGTGACCCATTGGTTTCATCAAATTGCACATCATGGACTTCCTCTCTAATGCCACTTGAGTTGTTCCAAACTCTATAAGCCTTGCTTGTAGTTGAATAACCGAGTAGGAACCCTTCATCACATCTCTTTTCAAACTTCCCCAATCTAGTGCCCTTTCTCAAGATGTAGCATTTGCAACCAAACACTCTAAAATAGCCAATGTTGGGCTTCCTTCCATGAAGTAACTCATATGGGGTCTTCTCTAGTAAAGTGTGACAATAGAGCCTATTGATGTAGTAGCATGCCGTGTTGATTGCTTCATCCCAAAATGATTGACTAACATTGTACTCATGAAGCATTGATCTAGCCATATCAAGCAATGTTCTATTTTTTCCTCTCAACTAGGCCATTTGATTGTGGAGTGTACTTGGCCGAGAATTGATGACCAATGCCATAGTGATCACACAATTCTTCCATTCTTGTATTCTTGAACTCACTCCCATTGTCACTTCTCACTTTCTTGATTCTCATGTCAAACTCATTGTGAACTCTAGTGAGAAAAGTCTTGAAGGTGTCATACACTTCACTCTTGTCACTAAGAAAGAATACCCATGTAAATCTTGTGAAGTCATCCACTATGACAAACCCATACTTGTTGCCACCAATACTTGTGTATGTAGTTGGGCCAAATAGATCCATGTGCAACAACTCAAATGCCTTGCATGTGCTCATTATACTCTTCTTTGGATGTGAGCTTCCTACTTGCTTCCCGGCTTGACATGCACTACACAACTTGTCCTTCTCAAATACAACATCTTTCAAGCCTTCTACAAGATTGTGTTGTGTGAGCTTCTTCAATTGTTTCATTCCAACATGTCCAAGCCTTCTATGCCAAAGCCAACCCAAACTTGATTTTGATATCAAACATGTTGTCAAAGAAGCTTCACTAGTGTTGAAATCAACAAGATAGAGATTCTCATATCTAAAGCCTTTGAACACCAAGTTGGAGCCATCAAGAGAAACTACCTCAACATCATTTGCCCCAAAAATGCACTTGTAGCCTCGATCACAAATTTGTGCCACGGAGAGAAGATTGAAATCCAAGCTTTCAACTAGCATCACATTGGAGATACTCATGTCATTTGATATTGCAATCTTGCCCAAACCAACAACCTTGCCTTTCTTGTTATTGCCAAAAGTAATTGACTCAATGCCACTATCATTCTTCTCAATTGAATCAAACATTCTTGATGTGCCGGTCATGTGTTGAGAACACCCACTATCAATAATCCAATGCCTTCCTCCGGCTTTATAATTCACCTACAAGCAAATCAATGAAGCTTAGGTACCCATTTTTGCTTGGGTCCTTGTAGGTTAGTGACTAAGCTCTTTGGTACCCAAATTGCCTTCTTCTTTGGGCCAACAATGGGTGTACCAACAAACTTAGCTTGTACACCTTTCACACCCTTGGTAAGCACATAACAAGAATCAAAAGGTATAGCATTGTCAAGTTTCTTGTTTTGTTGCTTCTTGTTGCAATTTTGCTCTAGGTGCCCAACTTGCTTGCATCTATAGCAAAACCGACCATTGCTCTTCACAAAGCTAGGCTTTGGAGTTGCAAAGGCCGACTTGCCCTTCTTGGGGGTATAGCACAATCCCTCTTTGTTAAGAGAGAACCTTTGGCTACCCAAGCACTTTAGCAAGCGGGCCTCACCACCATAGGCTTTGCCTAAGGCATGAGTGAGCTCATCCACCTCCTTCTTGAGGGTCTCATTCTCTACCATTAGTGTAGCATCACAAGTGAAGCCATCACTAGTAGTGGAGATAGAGTCGGTGGTGGTGGTGGATGATGTGCTACAAGAAGGGTTAGCATTTGTCATGATGATAGGTTGATAAAATGATTCATCAATGATGTCACAAGTAAGACCTATATCACATGATGCAATAACCACTTTCTTTGCTTGTTGCTCAAGAAGAAGTGAGTGAGCCTTTTCAAGCTTAGAATGAGCATTACCAAGTTTCTCATGGTCTTCCACTAGACTCTCATGAGTGGTCATAAGCTCACCTAGAGCTTTCTCAAGTATTTCTACTTTCATTGAAAGCTTCTTGCACTCTTTTTCCTTGGCAATAGCTATATCTCTAGTTTCTTGCATCAAGTCATATAATTGATCCTTAGTCGGTTCATCATCATCATCAACATTATCAACATCGTGAGCATATTCCATCTCACTATCATCATCACTATCATCATATTGTACCTTTGTTTCCTTGGCCATGAAGCATGATGGTGATGTAGAGAATAATGAAGACTTCTTGTTAATGGCGATGGAAGCCATAGCCTTGTTGCTTGAATCTTCATCTTCATCATCATTGTCACTTTCCCAAGTGACCACAAATGCACCATTCTTGCCCTTCTTGAGTGTCATCTTGGCCTCATGCTTCTTCTTCTCAAACTTGCCCTTGTTGTAGTTCTTCTTCTTCTCATATGGGCATTCGGCTTGTAGATGCTCGGTGCTATCACAATTGAAGCACTTTCTTGGTTGCTCTTGCTTCTTGAAGTTGTTCCTCTTGAAGCCTCTTCTCTTGATGAACATGTGTCCCATCTTCTTCACTACAAGAGCAAGTGCCTCATCATCAATCTCAAAGTCACAATCTTCCTCATTGTTTTCTTCTTCTTCAAAGATTGGTGCTTTGCCCTTGGAGGATGTGGCTTGGAATGCCACGGTCTTCTTCTTCTTCTCTTCCTCCACCTTCTCATCATCTTGATCAAACTTGTCATATGTCAAGACTTCACCAAGCAAATCATTTGGCTTCTTGCCTTCAAGCCCATCTCTTTGTAGCATAAGCTTCAACATCTTGAAGCTCCTCGGCAAGCAAATCAAGAACTTATGACAAAAGTCTTCATCTTTTGTCTTGTGCCCCAAACTCTTGAGATCATTCACAATCACTTGTAAGCGATGAAACATTTCAATGATTGTTTCATCCTCTTTCTTCTTGAAGTTCTCGAACTCACTCTTGAGTCCATATAACTTGGCACTCTTCACAACCTTGGTGCCCTCATAGGTCTCACCCAACCTAGTCCACACTTCACTAGCAAGCTCCAAATCCTTGATCCCCAAACACCTTTGTATCAATGCCATTGTATAGAGTGTTGAGAGCCATTCTATTGCATGTGATGTTGGCTCTATCTTCATCGGTGAGGTGATCATGATCAAGTATAGCATAGTCATGCAAAGTGACTTGCAAGACTCTCTCTTGAATTGAACCAAGATACATGATCATCTTTCTCTTCCAATGATCAAAAGAACTAACTCCATCAAACATAGGCGGTTTGCCCCCAACATGGTTGAACACAATTTGAGTCATCTTAACACCGTAGGATGTTAAGCCTTGCACAAAAACGGTGACCTCGGCTCTGATACCACTTGTAAGGTCCTAGATGGCTAGAGGGGGGTGAATAGCCTATAAAAATTTCTACAAACTCACTAAGCAAACTTCGTTAGATAAACAAACGGCGGAAAGCAAGTTACGCTTAGCCTACTAGGTGTTGCAAGCCTCCTATCCAACAATTCTAGTATGTGATCACAAGTACACACAAGAGCTACCACTAGTGATCAAGAGTTCTACCCACGGATTTAGTCTACACAAGAAGTGGTTCCCGACCGACCACACAAGCAATTCTACTTTGCAAGAATGTAAACAAAGTAATACAAGAGAGGGTAGGAGCTTGTTATACCAACGCGTAGAGTCGAGGTTGTCAATCACCAAGAGATGAACAATCAATCAATCGGCAACACACAATCGGAGACCAATCACCGGAACAAAGATGAACACAATTGTTTTTGTTCACCCGGTGTTCACTTGGGCACCGCCAAGCTAGTCACCGGTTGTGTCGACCAACACCTAGATGGTTCTTCGGTGTGACCCTCAAGTCACTAGCCCCCAAGGCTCGCCCGCAAGGCACCGCAAGACACCACTCTCAAGCGAGGTACTCAACGACACGCGCAATCCACTAGGATGCTCTTCGTGATCCCCACGAGGTGAGCTCAAACCTCTCACAATCAACCGGAGGTGGCCAAGAACAATCACCTTCTCTTGCCAACGCCTCCAACAATCTCCAAGCCGGCTAGGAGCGGTACTCTCCAAGAGTAACAAGAAATCCACCGGCTAAACCACCCACAAGTGCCACTAGATGCCCTCAAGCAATGCAATGCACTAGGTGATCTCTCAATCTCACTTTGGATTCACAATCAAGCAAGAGAGATGAGAGGAGAGAGGTTTCTCTAGCACAAAGGATGAGCAAGTGAGTAGAAATGGGCAAGAGAGCCTCCCATGGCCGGCCAAGGGGCTATTTATAAGCCCAAGGCGAAATCCAACCGTTACCCCTCGGGCCGGCCGATTTCAACCCGCCGGACGCGTCCGCGGCCCAAGCGCGGACGCGTCCGCGCCCCTCCGCGCGCCCCGTCGCGCCCGACCGTTGAAGCTCCTCGTTCAAACGCATCACTTGGCCGGACGCTAAACAAGTGAACCGCCCGAGTCCGACGCGTGCGTCCGGCGCGCGTCGGCTTCGCTCAACCTCGAGCCCTCGCGAGACCACGCCGGACGCGTCGGGCGGCCGCGTCCGCCGCCGACCGACCGAGCACTCCGTCTTTGCAACGCCCGAGACCCGAAACTTTCGGTCCGCGTCCGGCCGCCGCCGGACGCGTCCGCCGCCCGCGTCCGACGGTCTCTGCGCCCGGCCGGCCACCTCGCGCCATGCCACAATGCGCGGACGCGTCCGGCGCCTGCCCAAGGCGCGTCCGGCGCCTCCTGCAGAGCTGCCTTTCGCCGTGCCGTCGATCAAAGTTCTCCAACAAGCTATCCAACAAGTATACCAACTTGATCAACAGAGATAGCAAGATTTCAACCAAATTTTGCATCCGGCGCAATAGAAAATATGCATCCATTTTTCCCGAAAGCGCCGAATCCCGCCTCACAAATACTCGGCGGGAGGAAGAGAGGGACCCAAACCCATCTCTACCCCGCAAACCACAGCGCACCAAAACGCCACCTTTGTAAATGTGCCAACACCACCAAGTGTACAACTCCATGTGCTTGTGTGTTAGCTTTTCACAATCATTTCCCAAAGGTTAGGCTAGCTCACTAGGCCCTATATGCAATGCACTTCATGAATTCACCTAGTGGCACCCGTGCGTCGAATAGCCGATAAGACTTCCCCTCTTAATAGTGCGGCTATCGATCCTAAACCACTCACACCCTCTATGGTGTCTTGAGTGTAAAACAAAATGGCCCTATAGGTTATACCTTTGCCTTGAGCCCATTTTGTTCCTCCAAATGATATGAACACTTCACACCATCATGTGACCGTTTCGATCCATCGATCTTGACTTCACTTGCCCTTCACCGTGCATCGGTCCATCGGCGCCTAGTCTTGCCCGAGCTTCACCATCGCATGGTCCTTCACTCCGAAGCCTCGACTAGCCCTTCACCTTCAACACCGGTCCATGGAGCCAACCATCGTCTTGATCTTCTTCTTTGATCATATGACACGTGTCATGCTTCATATTCAATATGCTCATCATGTGGACAACCTTTCTCTAAATCAACCACTTAGATAAACAAGGTTAGTCCTAGGTTTCATCAATTAGCCAAAACCAAACTAGGGACTTTCAGACCTGCTGTAGCTGGTAGAATTAGAAGTTCAAAGGCAGACATAGTAGGTATTATAGAAACTAAGAAACCTTCTTTTACTACTCACAATCTTAGGTCTTTAACTTGTGGAGTACCTTTTATTTGGTTTGAGTTACCTGCTAGAGGTTCTGCTGGGGGGGATCTTAGTAGGTTGCAATAAGGATAAGTTTAATGTAGTTTTAGGTGAATCCTTTGAATATTTGATTAGTGTTATCATAACTGATTGTAGAACTAATTTCTGTTGGAAATTAGTGGTAGTGTATGGGTCTCCCTATGAAAGTGGAAAGGCTGATTTCATTGAGGAGTTGGATAAAGTTATGATGAGGTGGAATGGCCCAACCATGATAGCAGGAGATTTTAACTTGGTTAGATTTGTACAGGATAAAAGTAATTCTGTTATTGATCATAGGTGGGCTAATGCTTTTAATTGTTGGATTGACAAATGGGCTCTGATGGAGCTAAACCCTGGTAATATACATTATACTTGGACTAATAGGCAGGATAGCCCTATTATGTCCAAGATCGATAGAATATTTGTAAACACAGAATGGGAGCAAGCCTTCCCATTAGCTAGAGCAGTAGGGCTGGATAGATATCCTAGTGATCACAATGCCTTAATAATAGATTCTAGGGAAAGCTGTGCTAGAGCAAAGAAAATTTTTAGGTTTGAAAAGTGGTGGACTCATAAGGATAGCTTCAATAAGATAGTGGAGAAAGTGTGGGGCTTGCCTTGTAATAATCCAAATAGCATAGAGGTTTGGCAGTTTAGGATTAGAACCTTGAGGAGGTTTACTAGAGGATGGGCAGCTAATGAAGTTGCAGCTATGAATAGACAGAAGAATGAGCTGGCTTTAGAATACAATGATCTTGAGAGAGAGATGGAGAATAGAGAGTTGTCTAGTAGTGAATTAGAAAGATTCAAGACAGTGTCCAAAGAATTGGATAAAATTTGGGCTCTAGAAGAGATTAAAGCTAGGCAGAGATCTAGGGATAGGAATATATTAGAGGGAGATAGAAACACTGCATATTTTCATGCAGTGGCTAACCAGAGGAGTAGGAAAAAAAGAATAGAAGCCCTAGAAGATCCCAATGGACAGGTGGTGTCTGACCAAAAAGGGATGACAGATATTGCTGTTAACTTTTATAAGAATTTGTTTGCTAAGGAAGATAGGCCAGACATTAGTTTAGCTCCAGAGTTTTGGGATCCAGGTGATCTAGTAACTAGAGAAGAGAATGAGTTGTTGACAGCTCCCTTCACTGAAGAGGAGATTAAGTCAGTAATTTTTAGCTGTTACACAGATGGGGCACCAGGTCCTGATGGGATTTCTTTCATTTTTTACCAGAAGTACTGGGAAGTGATTAAGGGTGATCTTCTAAACATGTTCAATGATTTTCATCAGGGGAAACTGGACCTGTACAGGTTGAGTTTTGCTATGGTGACTTTGATTCCTAAGGAGGAGGGAGCTAGGAATATGAAAAAATTTAGACCTATTAGCTTGATTAATTGTAGCTTTAAGATCTTTTCTAAAGCTCTAACTCTTAGATTAGGAAGAGTCATTAATAGACTAGTGTCTCCAAATCAGAGTGCTTTCATACAAGGTAGGTATATATTAGAGAGTGTGGTGGTAGCTCATGAGCTGGTCCATGATGTCCATAAAAAGAAAGAGCCAGGTTGCATCATTAAGTTAGATTATGAAAAAGCTTATGACCGAGTAGATTGGGAGTTTCTGTTTGAGATTCTTAAGACTAGAGGTTTTGATACAAAATGGATTGATTGGATTAGAAGTGTAGTTAAGCAGAGCTCTGTGGGAGTGATGGTGAATGGAGAGGAAAGTAAGTTTTTCAAAACAGGAAAAGGGCTTAGGCAAGGTGACCCTTTGTCCCCTCTGTTATTTAATTTAGTGGTAGACATTTTAACTAGAATGTTGATGAAAGGGGCTGAGGCAGGATTGATTAAGGGGCTAGGTACTAGCTTTACAAAAGATGGAATAGTGTCACTGCAATATGCAGATGACACAATTTTATTTTCTGATAATGGCATAGAGCATCTAAGAAACCTGAAGGGGATACTGATGTGGTTTGAGCAGATCTCAGGGATGAGAGTGAACTTTCATAAGAGTGAAATAGTGCCTATGAACTTACATGATGAGGAGGCTCAGAGTATTTCTCAGCTGTTTACTTGCCCCCTGGGTGCTTTCCCAATTAAGTACTTAGGTGTGCCTTTACACTATGAGAAATTGAAAAGAGAAGATATTCAACCCCTGGTAGATAAGATGCTAGGTAGAATTGCAGGTTGGAGGGGTAAACTGCTTTCTCATGCTGGGAGGGTGACACTGATAAGAGCCTGTTTGACTAGTATACCCATATACCTGTTATCCTTTATTAGATTTCCTAAGTGGGCTATTAGGATTTTAAATTCCCATTTAGCTAACTGCCTCTGGAATGATAGCAATACTGAGCATAAGATACATTTAGCTAACTGGGATAGTGTTTCTATGCTCAAAGATTTTGGAGGTCTAGGCATCCCAAATCTGAGGGATTTGAATCTCTGCCTATTGGCCTCTTGGATTAGAAGGTATGAGCTTGACAAGGATAAGCTGTGGAGACAATATATTGACCACAAATATGACACAGAAAAACCAAATATTTTCTATAGCTCTGCTGTAGGATCTTCACAGTTTTTTAAAAGCATCATGTGGGCTGCTAAGGCTGCCAAAATGGGCTATAGGTGGAAGATAGGAAATGGAAAGAAGATTAAGTTTTGGGAGGATAATTGGTTAGGGACTTCGAGCTTAGCAATCCAGTATTGGGATATCTATGTGTTAATTCATGAAAAATCTGGGACAATAGCGGATCTGTGGGATGGCTATGACCTGAAATGTACTTTTAGAAGAGGAGTAGACCAAAGGCTGATGAACCTTTGGGAGGAGATAGTACAATTAGCTTCTACTATAGAGTTTGTTGATGAGGAGGATGCTTTAATTTGGCAATTCACTGCGAATGGCAAGTATTCTTCTCAATCTCTGTATAGGATAGTCAATTTTAGGGGCATCCCCCCTCCAGTGTTTGTGCCTGCAGTCTGGAAGGTTAAAATACCTCCCAGGGTGCATTTTTTCCTATGGCTTTTGTCTAAAAATAAGGTGTTGACTAGAGATAATGTAAATATCAGGATCAAACTAGATGATTTATCTTGCTTATTCTGTTCAGAACATGAAAAGGCTAGCCACTTATTCTTTGACTGCACTGTAGCTAAAGCCCTGTGGGTGGCTCTGTCTGAAGTTCTAGATAGAGAAGTTGGAAAAGATTTTCTGTCCATTGGACAAATGTGGCTGTGTAATAAGAAGTTCCTGGTGCATAATGTGTTTTGTGCTGCTGCCCTGTGGGGGCTTTGGAAACTAAGAAATGGTATTTGCTTTCAGGGAACACAATGGATGGGCTTGGAAAGTCTACTTTTCAGCATTGCAGCCATGCTGCACTCTTGGATGATTCTGGGAGTTTGCTGGGAGGTTGATGAAGCTCAGGGAGGTGGCTACAAGACCAAGCAGGATTTGCTGGCAGGAAAGAACCTCGACGAATGGGATTTGATCATGTTCAAGAGAGCTTTGGATTGGGGGAAGGCTGAAGTTCCAGAGCAGATCAAGGCGAAGCTGGACGATGGTGTGAAGCAAAATGGCGAAGGCATGAGATGGTTCAGTCTGATGGGGCTGGGTGATGTCGCTGAGGAGTAGTGGTAATACCTGTGATGTAACAAGTTTGTTGTGCTCGGTGGAAGGTTGGCCTCATGTTTGGGGGCTGGTTAGTGAGAGTTTTTCGGAGTTTTCTTTAAACTGGTGGATGAGTTTCCCACCTGAGAACGCTGTGGAATGCTATTTTGTCCTTGCTTTGCAATGGCAGGGGTATAAGCCCTATTATTCTAAAAAAGATAGCGGGTCCTATGAGATTTTTTTTAGATTACACAGGTGAACGATTAGTAATTAAGATTGAAAGCCACTCTAGTATTTCCAAATAATAGTCATAAAAACACGTAATCAATCATGCACGGACAAACTATCTCGCTAAGTGTAGGCAGGAACTGTACAGGGCATTGGGTGGTGAAAATACGGTGAAATAACGTGACTGCAACTGCACATCACCAAGTATACGTCATAAATGACGAAAGAAAAGAGGTAGTACAACTCCTAAACTCATCGACGTCGAAACTAAGCTCCGGCCAAGCACTGGGAATATATAATCATTGAACCATCTGGCACGTGGACCCTCGTTCGTTACAGCCGTCCTTTCAAGCTCACCCCGCCCAACCACCGCTGATTGGCCGCCGTCGCACCCGTTGCCGCGCGCGCACTCACACGGACTTCCACACGATCCGCCATCCGTCGCCCGCCAGGAGCCCAGGACCAAGTACCAGCGCCGTGCTGTACCCCTATATAATCCCTCGCATGCAACGGGCCTCGGCCTAGCCAGCTCGACCGACACCGCCGCCGCGCGCACGCACGTACGCGGCCTGACGACGACGACACGCCTCCGCCCGGCCGGCCCCGGCGAGCTAGCTAGAGCGAACCCAGATACAGTGCGCGCGCGGCATGGGGGTGACCACCGCCGGGGAGGCGGGCTGCAAGTCCCCGTTGCGGGCCTCGGTCATCGTCAAGATGAACGCCGCGTTCCTCGCCTTCTTCCTCTTCGCCTACCTGGCGCTCCTACTCCACCCCAAGTACTCGGACATCCTCGACCGCCACGCCACATCGCTCGTCCGCTGCACCTTCCGCGACTCCTGCCCGCCGCCGCCGTCGTCGACGACGACCCAGCTCTCACGGAAGGTAAGGTGAGTCCACCACCGGCACGTGGGACGACGACGACGGAGGAGCTTTCTTTCCCTTGAGGCCGGCCTTGATCAAGCTGACGACGGCGACGTTTGCGTTACGTCTCATGCAGCTGGGAGGCGTGGCGGCGAACAAGGTGGCGGCGGAGCGCATGGTGATCGTGAACGCGGGGCGCGCGCCGGCCATGTTCGACGACCTCCGCGGCCGCCTCCGGATGGGCCTGGTGAACATCGGGCGCGACGAGGTGCTGTCCCTGGGCGTGGAGGGCGACGCGGTGCGTGTGGACTTCGACCGCGTCGCCGACACGTTCCGGTGGTCGGACCTGTTCCCGGAGTGGATCGACGAGGAGGAGGACGACGAGGGCCCGTCCTGCCCGGAGCTCCCCATGCCGGACTGGTCCCGGTACGACGCCACCAGCGACGTGGACGTGGTGGTAGCGTCGGTGCCGTGCAACCGCAGCGCGCCGGCCGGGTGGAACCGCGACGTGTTCAGGCTGCAGGTGCACCTGGTGGCGGCGCACGTGGCGGCGCGGAAGGGCCGGCGCGACGCGGGCGGCGCCGTGCGCGTGGTGCTCCGGAGCCAGTGCGAACCCATGATGGACCTGTTCCGCTGCGACGAGGCCGTGGGGCGGGAGGGCGACTGGTACATGTACAGGGTCGACGTGCCGCGCCTGGAGGAGAAGCTCCGGTTGCCCGTGGGGTCATGCAACCTCGCCATGCCGCTCTGGGGATCAGGAGGTACGTTCTGATTCGTGTGCTCCAATGTTTTCAGTTTCCAACGACTGTTGCACTGCATGCAATTCAAGGCACGCATGTGTGGTTGCACACCTGTACTGTGCTAACTAACATGCTAGGCACAGCAGCAGCAGTACGAGCAAGATCGATAGATACTATGCGTGTGAGAGCTGAGGCCGCCGATCTCAGAGAATAATTCTCCGCACAGACATGTTGTGATCTGTCTATCTAGAAATTAAAAAGAAGACTGAGATAGCATCAACATGATATTATGCTTGCAATTTTTTTTCTAAAAAAAATGGAATAAGAACAAATATGCGTGCGTAATCTTTACATAATATAATATGTAGTGCTTTGACCACTAACATCTATACTGATGGAAAATAATGGGTTCGTTCAAAGAAAAGCAATATACAAGGAAAACAGGTAGTTGTTTGGTTCTTAGAAATTATTAAGAGAAGTTGAAAAAATAATCTAATAACAAAATATATAGGAAATAGTTTCTAGATATCGGTTCCAATTTATTGGATCTAAACATACCCTTATTTTTCTTTTGAGGCGAAAAGAAGAATTATATTAGATTGTAGCTGGGTACATCATGTCATCATCACATTATAAGCACTCTTGAATACACAAGTGTCGGTTATGTTAATTCCTGAGAATAAATCCACATATAGTAGGGTAAGAGAGCATATTATCATAAATAATGTCGAGAACATGCATGTGCTACAACACTATGTGTGTTAGGGACATAACGTGCCACCTAATGGAATTATATTAAAGCTCTATGCATACAGCACATATACAATCATCAAAGCTAGCTAATAAGATAGATTCTTGCTTATCTGGGCATATATGATCAGTAGGGACGGGCGATGTAATGGGGTGTGTAGAATCCGGTCGGGAGATAGATTGTGTGGCCAGAGGAGACTCTCAAACTAAGCTCGTGATAATAATTCAGGCATCGATTCTCACCAGCACTCAACGGTCTCTTTTATTTATTTATTAAAGAAAGAAATATTTAGTTACTATAAACCCCATTTTCTTACCAACTTTGGAAAATCTGGACGGCAAATGTCCGAGCTAATATTTGCCACGACAAGTGCTAGGGTAAGAAGAAAGAAAGAAATTTTCGTATACTAATCACCAAGCTAATGGTAATGATGGAGTGTCACTAGATAGGGTCATCCAAAGCGAGCCACAAAAATAAACCTGTCCTAGTCCTACTCCAAGTGTCCTTGCAATCAGCAGATGGCTAGGTGTGACCGTGTGAGCCTTCCAAACCACCAATTTCAGCTCCTGCAAGAACCTGACGACGTACAGGAGGACGCCAGATATCAAAGCCAAGAATAACAAGTGTCTGCGTCCTGCACATGTAAAATAGATTAAACTCAAAAATATACTGTGGGAGGTATTACTGGGTCTTTACCTAACGTGTGGTTGGAGGCCTTTCATCTCCACCCGTCTGATCGACCGATCAATCTCGCGGCACACAAACACGCAATGCATGCATGATGGCACGGCGAATACGTCGACACGACTGATTGAACTAGATTCGGTTGGTGAGCTGCACCGGTCGCCGGTCGGGCAGGGCTGGCTCTCTCTGGGTCTCGCCAGCTTGGGGACCTGGGCACAGGGCATCCACGCATGCGGCCGGCATTGCGGCGTGCGGCGGCGCCAAAGTGATACTTGCATGCTACTGCATTCTACCAGGTGGAATGGTGGATCACCAACCGTACGCAAAAAAACGCAAACCGCGAAATTTATCTATTCGCGTGGTTACTTGCGTTGGTCGATTGTATGCCGTCTCTCTTTTGTTTAGTTTGGTTTTGACTTGACGAACACTTCAATCTATCCACCAGCAGAACTTTCTTTTCGCACCTAGGCTTCGCTGGATAGATAGATCAGTGTATGTATAGAGCTGCCATTTGGTGATACGTTTTACAGCTGAACTGTATCTAGCGATTAGTACTACATATAAAGCAATGGATTTTTTTTCCCTGAAAGAAATATAAAAAATTTAGATAGTGTTTGCTAGCTGTCACCAATCTCTATCACACGGTCACAGCATGATGATTATTTTATTGATTATTCAGATTTATTCTTTAAAACAATATATAATATTTGAACTTGTACGATTTGAATGATGAGAGATTCAGAGCAAAATGATGATTGAAGTGAGGAAAATGCGTCGATATCCTGTCGTTTATGTTCACACAGCAAGGCATGATTTATTTCTTTCATGAGCAGATTTTGGCTGCACGCAAAAATTGAACTAAACAAGCATGTGCACTGTGCGCAGGGATCCAGGAGGTGTTCAACGCGTCGTCGGAGCTGGCGACGTCGTCGTCCCCGGCGTGGTCGGGCGGGCGTCCCCGGCGGGAGGCGTACGCGACGGTGCTGCACTCGTCGGACACGTACCTGTGCGGCGCGATCGTGCTGGCGCAGAGCATCCGCCGCTCCGGGTCCACCCGGGACCTGATCCTCCTGCACGACCACACGGTCTCAAAGCCGGCGCTCCGAGCGCTGACGGCGGCCGGGTGGACGCCGCGGCGGATCAAGCGGATCCGCAACCCGCGCGCGGCGCGGGGCACCTACAACGAGTACAACTACAGCAAGTTCCGGCTGTGGCAGCTGACCGACTACGACCGCGTGGTGTTCGTGGACGCCGACATCCTGGTGCTGCGCAGCCTGGACGCGCTGTTCGCGTTCCCGCAGCTCACGGCGGTGGGCAACGACGGCTGGCTCTTCAACTCGGGCGTCATGGTGATCGAGCCGTCGGCGTGCACGTTCGACGCGCTGATCAGGGAGCGCCGGACCATCCGGTCGTACAACGGCGGCGACCAGGGGTTCCTGAACGAGGTGTTCGTGTGGTGGCACCGCCTGCCCCGTCGGGTGAACTACCTCAAGAACTTCTGGGCAAACACCACGGGCGAGCGCGCGCTCAAGGAGCGGATGTTCCGGGCGGACCCGGCGGAGGTGTGGTCCATCCACTACCTGGGGATGAAGCCATGGACGTGCTACAGGGACTACGACTGCAACTGGAACGTGGCGGACCAGCGGGTGTACGCCAGCGACGAGGCGCACGCGCGCTGGTGGCAGGTGTACGACCAGATGGGGGAGGCCATGCGCGGCCCGTGCCGCCTCTCGGAGCGGAGGAAGGTGGAGATCGCTTGGGACAGGCACGTCGCGGAGGAGATTGGCTACGCGGACCAGCACTGGAAGATCAACATCACCGACCCAAGAAAATGGGACTGACTTTCGTTCTCTCGTATCTATATGATCGACTACGTACGGTCCACCTTCGCCTGCTGGTACATATTGTACACGTAGCTGAGAGCGAGATAGCTAGACAGGCTCATCGAGCTCCATCGCCACATTTTGGTTCCTGAGTTACTTTGATTTCTCTTTGTTCATACTTACACACATGAAGGGGTCAGGGGAGTATGCACTTGGATTGATTGGTGCTTTGCAATGGAGGAATAATGAATAAGTTCAGTGTTCCAGCTTTAGATGTGATTCGTAACGAGTCAGATGTCTCCAACTGTATCTAGAACCAGATTTGGGTAGGGCTAAATCCAATTGGACTTGGCCATGTGCCTTCTTTGAAGTTTAACTTCTTCCATTGTCTTCTTTGTAAATACTCGACTTAATTTCACGTTCGGTGTCAACTTCTCGAGCCAAGAGCCGAGGATATCGGCTACGCGGACCAGCACTGGAAGATAAACATCACCGACCCAAGGAAATGGGACTGATCGTCTGATCGACTTGACTACTCTCCCATCCTACTCTCCTATATATCTACTCATATGATCGATCCATCAACTACCCTTCGTCTGTCGCCTGTTGGTGGATTCATACATACAATACACATATAGCTGAGAGCCAGATAGCTAGGCAGCTCATCGAGCTCGTCATTTCGCCACATTTTGGTTCGTGGGTTACTTTATTCTGTTCATACTTACACACAAAAAGGTTTCAGGGGAGCATGCACAGTTTGGATTGGATTGGTGCCTTTGCATTCAAGGAATAATGGATAAGACCAGTTCTAGCTATAGTTGTGGTTCGCATCGAGTCAGATGTTTACAGGATCGGATTTGGGCCGGGTAGGGCCAAATCCAATTAAACTTGTCATATAAGGTTTAACTTCCGGTCTTCTTTGTAAGTACTTGACTTAATTTCACGTTAGGTCTCCCTTCTACGTTAAGGCCCGCCAACTTTTCCAACTGACCAAAAGTCCTTCGAACTTGACTTGATTGGCCCTTGTGGCACGCTAGCGGCGGCAGAAAAGGAGTACCATGACGCAAAGCAAAATGATCACCCACGGGGGTGGTAGTAGGCTGCTCTCTACTAGCGAGCAATCTCTGTATAGCGGAATGATGGAGGCAATGATTCTAGAGGTGGGGCAAGGGTGGGGTGGGGTGGGGTTAGGGTTGGGGGCCTAAGCCCCCTAGAGCCGCTCATTCCACGGAGCCTCTTAGGGCCCTTTTAAATTTTTTTTGCCATGGTTGTTTTTGAGGAACCATGGGTCAAATTGCGGCTACGTAGTTCATACTAAGGAGATCGGTTATTCGGACCAGCACTGGAATATCAACATCATCGACCTACGGAAACGGGACCCATGGTCAGATCGACTTGACTCCTCTTCGATCGTACTCTCTTATATACTCATATGTTCGATCCATCGACTGCCGCCCATCGCATGCTGGTGCATTCGTACATCAGGGCCGTCCCTAGGATATGGAGGCCCCTGAACAAAATAGTTGATGAGGCCCTAAAATCTGAGAAAAATCAAAACATACTTTCACTTAATTATAAAGCTTCAAAATTACATGTGTCTTACACTACTAAGAGCAAGTCAATTTCAATGCTAAAGGAGTAAAATGTAGTGCTCAAGCAATAAATTAACTACCGCCCTATAACAGCTAGCATTCTAGTATATGTGGCACGAGAAAGCAAAATGACTGAGAAGCTAAGTTGCCAAGCAGACAAGTGAACATGGCCTAACAAACCAGGGATCACAACTTGCAAAATATTCTATATTTCATTTTCTATTTAAAATTTTAGCTACTATTAATTAGTACTTATTATAAAATTTGGAAGCCCTGAACATGTGCCCATGTTGCACCTGCTAATCGATGGCCCTGCGTACATATAGTACACGTGTAGTTGAGAGCCAGATAGCTAGGAAGGTCATTGAGCTCCATCATTTCACCACATTTTGGTTTGTGGGTTACTTTAATTTCTCTTTGTTCATACTTACACACCGTTCATTGCCATTCGGTTAAAGGGATGCCGGAACGCCAGGTGTGTGTTGTCAGATGATGAACTCATTTTTACATGTTCCATCGGCGCGGGGTATACTCAATTCTGACACCAAACAAACATGGTCTCAGCCACCCCCATCCTAAAACGGACTCCTTCAGACTTTGTTATATTTGAGCATGAACCAAAACGACCCAGCGTCGCTTTCGCTCGTCATGCAGGCTGCCTACCATGTTTAGAAGTAATCCATAGGGTTCTACATAAGCAGTAGGGGAACAACAGAGGCAGAAGTGATTCTAGAGGTGGAATGACTACAAGGTGGGGGTAGGGCTGGGGGTCTTAAGCCCCCCTAGAGCCACTCATTCCATGGAGCCCTTAGAGCCCTTTTTAAGAATTTTTACTATGGTTGTTTTTTACTATGGTCAAGCATGGGGTAGCGCTAGCATGCGTGTTCAAAAACCATGGGTCGAAGGTGATAGCGGGAACGTCGTTGCCGGTCGCGTAAGAGACTGGTATGTGGGCATCGGCAACGAGTAGTTGTACTCTAGCGTGTGCGGCATTAGCGTGTTCTCCTTGCAGAAGTCGCACCGGTAGCGATTTGGTGCCGTTGTCGGCGACATCGGCTCCATTATTGGGACATAGGATGGTACAGTAACAAGTGCAGCCACCACTTCTTCAATGGCGGTGCCAGGGCTTGAATACCGGGCGGCGTCGAGGCTTTGACAGTGTGGGGTGCGGCGTTGTTGGGGCTGACACCATCCACATCAAAGTGAGAAGATAGTGCCTGGCTCTACAGATGGATATTGCAAAGAGAAGCATGGCAGCCACGATGAAATGGACTCGATCCATTGGCCGACACGAACCAGACTTGTACAGAGGCTGCGAACGACAGAGTCGAAGGTGCGGCTGAAAGAACCATGGCCATTACCATGGGCAGCGTTGTGGTGAACATGAGGCCCAAAGCGTTTGAAGACGCTGCGGTGTTGTCCATGGTGGCAGATCGGACCACGACGAACTCCATCGGTGCGGTAAAGAGTGAAGAACAGTCCACAAACAACAAGTGAAGGTAAGTTGACGTTGATTCATGCCATGGTGCTTACCAGGGTCAGCACAGTGGCATGTTTGCCACTGCTGTTGTCATCGTCCTCTTCTTCACCGGCAGTGCTAGTAACATGTTGAAAAGTGAATGCAATGTGATTTGGTAACAACCGCCTCTTTCATTGAACTTTTGAGATTATAAATATGTGGAGAGGTGTTTGTTTAGAGGAAAAGGTAGTAGGTAGTTGTTCACAAGAACAGTCTACAAGCGAAGGAATGTTTTTTTTATTTCCAACATGCACAGACCTGAACTTGTGAGATTGTTCGATCGTTGGAATGTTTTTTTTTCTTTCCAAAATCTTGGATCTTCTCCAGTTTGAACAAAAAAAAAAAAAAAATTGGACTTCCCGTTTGAATTGGATTGTACTTTTTTATCATTGGCAGCCCGTGGACCAAAATGCACCGCTTGGCCAGCAAGATCTGGCAATTCCAGTTCTTTTTCCATGGGCCGATGCGGGCCTGGCTTTGCGGAGCACGAACAGTTTTTTTTTTTTTTTTTTTTTTTTTTTGAGTAACGCACGGACAGATTTTTTTTTTTGAGCCTGGCCTGGTACTTAGTATCGGTGCCCCACACGCACACAATCACACACCCTAGAGCACACGCTATCTACAAACTATACACACACCACGCGTCCTCTTGGATATCAACGAAGTCTTGCGGCAACGAGGACCTGCAAATTTGTTTTGGGAATAAATCCCATCCACACGGTCGTCCCCGCTGGGGATCGAACCCGGGTGGGCAGCCCTCCAACCGAGTGGCTTACCACCGAGCCACAGGCTCGTTCGCACGCACGGACAGATTTGTTGAGCTGGTCAGGAACTGTTGTTCGGCAGCTATCCCGTCGTCTGCGGCGCCGCCGGCGTGTTGCTCGTTGGCCGGTGAAATACCGCACCTAGTCATCACCGTTTGGGTGTGTCCTGTCTGAACCCAATAATAAGGTCCATCGGCCGATCGGCATCGGGTATGCTCAATTCTGAGTTTCTGATATGTGGCATCAAACAAACATGATCTCAGCAGGCCCTGTGCCTTTTTTGTTTCAACCTTGCTATACTTGAGCACAAACCAAAAACAGCCGTCCAGCCACCGCTGCTTCCGCTCGCCGTGCAGGTTGCTTGCCATGCATGCATGCAGCGCCCAGCCATAAACATTTCTTGCATCCCTGGCTGGCCCCCCTTTCTTCGCGTCTTCTCCTTCGGAGCGGAGCCTCCCCTTCGCGGGTGCTCCATCGTCCTCCTCCCGATCCTAGCATATCATTACGATGCCAACAGGCCAGACCGCATCGTTCTCCTTCTTCCTCGCCTCCGTCGTCGTCGTCGTCACCGCCGCCACCTTAATCCCCTCCTCGTCCTCCCAACAGCCGCAGCCGCCCGCCGCGGCGCCCGCCGTGCCACAGCCCAAAGGGTTCTACATAAGCTGCGGGTCGGACAAGGACGTGCAGGTGGGGAGCATCAAGTGGGCCAAAGATGAGGGCTTCACCGCCGTCGGCAACGCCTCCGCCATCAACAAGCCCCACCTCCTCCCGATCCTCGCCACGCTGCGCTACTTCCCGGACGCCACCGCGCGCAAGTACTGCTACCAGCTCCCCGTCGTCAAGGGCACGCGCTACCTCGTCCGCACCACCTACTTCTACGGCGGCTTCGACGGCGGCAAGGTGCCCCCCGTGTTCGACCAGATCGTGGACGGCACCCTGTGGAGCGCCGTCAACACCACGGACAACTACCGCCGCGGCATGTCCACCTACTTCGAGATGGTGGCGCAGGGGCAGGGCCGTACCATGAGCGTGTGCCTGGCGCGCCGCAACGACACCAAGTCCAGCCCCTTCATCTCCGCGCTGGAGCTCATCGACCTCGCCGACTCCATGTACAACAGCACGGACTTCGGCAGGTTCGCCATGAGCACCGTGGCGCGCAGCCGCTTCGGCAGCAAGGGCGAGATCGTCAGGTACGCCCGCCCGTTCGCCCGTTCGCCGCCGTGCGCGCCGGCCAGGGAATCCTGACGTGACGTGGTTGGCATTCTAGCTATCCAGATGACCCGTATAACCGGTACTGGGCGCCGTTCGCGGACGCCAACCCCATGGTGGAGAGCCACTCCTCCATCTCGCCCGACGACTTCTGGAACCAGCCGCCGGCCAAGGCACTCAAGGCCGGGGTCACCACCAGCCGGGGCAAGAAGCTCACCGTGCAGTGGCCCACGACGGAGCTCCCAGCGGCGACCTACTACGTGGCGCTCTACTTCCAGGACTCGCGCTCGGCGAGCCCCTTCAGCTGGCGCGTCTTCGACGTTGCCGTCAACGGCAAGGACTTCTTCCGGGGGCTCAACGCGTCCGCGGCCGGCGTCATGGTCTACTCCAGCATGGTGCAGCTGTCCGGGAAGACGGAGATCCTGCTCACACCCAAAGAGACGTGCCCCGTCGGCCCGCTCATCAACGCCGGGGAGATCTACCAGATTGTCCCGCTCGGCGGCAGGACCGCCACTAGAGATGGTATGCATTTTCTCGCATCAGCTTCTGTCAATCGCGTTTAGTCTGTGAGATAAAATGTCTGGGCGATGAGAAGCTCTAGGCTTTTCCCTTGTGCAGTGGTTGCAATGGAAGATCTTGCAGCGAGCCTCAAGAACCTACCTCCGGACTGGGCTGGAGATCCTTGCCTGCCACAGCAACACTCTTGGACGGGAGTTGAATGCTCCCTGGAGTCACCCATGCGCGTCTTGTCACTGTAAGTAGTCAGATTACAATGACAGCCGAATTCAATCTAATATCAACGGCGTTCAAAGTGCAAATTGTCTGCTCAATCTGTAAAAGAAAAAAAAAGGCTAAATTCACCGGTGCTCTACTTCTTGTCCTGAAGGAAGAACACCATTACAGTTCAGCAAAAACAAAAGGATAGAAAAATGTTGATCATTGTTGTGTTAATATGACCGTTTTTCTGCAATACAGGAATCTAAAAAATCATGGTCTTTCAGGATCGCTTCCCGACAGCATTGGAAATTTGACAGGGATGAAAACCATGTAAGATAGACACAAAACTAATCTCTCAATGGTATGAGCAGACTGGATGGACAATCCTTCTAATAATGCCAGTAAATTGTGACTGCAGGTATCTCAGCGGTAACAATCTCTCAGGCCCCATACCTGACTTGAGCAACATGCACACCTTAACAGCAGTGTAAGCTCAAGCATACTTGATTTGTTTTGGACATTCATTCTACAATTTTACTAGCCATGCTAAGCTTTTCATCATTTGAAAAGGCGCCTTGATAGCAATCAGTTCAGTGGAACGATCAAACCATCAATGGAAAATCTAGTCAATCTTAAGGAGCTGTTAGTACTCGATATCTCATTTTCATAATGTATCCAAATAGTATCTCCATACATTCTTTGCCTGATACATTTTCTCAAAAATGGCAGATACCTGAATTACAACAATCTCACGGGCAAGATACCAGATGGTCTGAAAACCAAACCTGGACTTGATTTGAGGTGTAAAGAATGTAAATCTCTTTATTAGGTTCTTTGTTTTTGTCATAAACTGTGACTATATGTTTTGCATGATTAACTTTCAGAACTGAGGGGAACAAATTTGAATGAGGCTGGCAAGGAGGAAATACCATGATGCTAATCCTCAACATGATGCACCCATGCACACACAGTTCAATGATGAAGGGAGAGGACTGAAGGGTTCAAAAGTTGTAGGATGACATTGATGTCTGATGTATGAGAAGCTCAAGATTGATTTCATATCTAGCATGCCTTTGCGCCATCTCTGCCCTATTCTTAGACTTTAATTGTACAATGTTGGCATGTTGCATCAGGAAGCATCAATTTAGAGACAAGTATTAGGTGAAAGAATCGTTCCCAAGTCACAAGCCATGCACTTTCTGAAACTTCCAGTAGGACAACATGCAGTGGCCAGAATAGCTCATAATGCATTTTGCAAGTTATGACTTCTGAAAATTAGGAGTCTCAGGAATAGCACCGGATAACAGCAGGCATACAGATAAAGTACATACTAGGGCAATTCTGATAGATATAAAGCCTAAAAATACCCAAAATCCCACTTTCCACCTCCTGCTGAAGTGCTAAGTTAGTACTTAGTACTGTCATGTGATGCAGTTACTCGTCAACCTCATCGCCATCATTGGATGCTGCTCGGATGATATACACCTGGAACATGAATGCATTGGTGAATGAGCACTGAACATTATTATAAAGGTAAAAAAACCATGCTTTGAACTACACTTTATTCAGTATTGCGCTGAAAGCATATAGTACCTTGAAGGTCGTGGGCTTAATCAACTGAAAAACAGTTGCATCTCCATCCCGAATCCCATGGCATAGTGCAAAACCAGCCCATCCGCCACTTAGCCCCTTCTTGTAGGCAAGGTAGTTGGTGTCGAATTCTTCATCCTTCTCATCCAGCAAGGTGATAATGATGTCTTGCTTCGGCAAGTAAGTGTCACAGAAATGGCTTGGGAGACCCTTTCGATCATACAAACAGAAAAAATTAGTACATGACATGAGCTAAGAAGTTGCTTGGGAGAGCAAACAGTACAGATCCGAGGGCTGAGTACTCACCAGCCAAAAACCTCGAACCACATGTGAATGCAACATTGCCTTCACAAAGGATGGGATTTCAGGATCAAGCTGTGATTCTAGCTCCTCGGCCTTTCTTGTTGCCTCCAACCTAGCTTTCATGGAAATTGTTCCATATCTTGCCAAGTAGATGAGGTCAGCTGGTTTTCTAGGAGACCTATGGAAGAAACAGAAGAAAAGAAAGTGTTACTTAATAATAGTAGCAGAACATATGTTTATGGCTCCTATGGTTATACTAGGCTGCAAGCAGATATCCACATACCTTCCCATTCTATCTGCACTGTGTGGTGCTATCTGTTGGCAAATACAACTTGTCAGTAAAAACATATGGTTCAAATTGACCATGAGTACATGACATGTTCTTTATTATGCCATGTTACATTACAGGATCATTATCAGAAGAAACATTATAAATAAACGCCTTTTGAATTGTAAGAAAACACAATCTGTTCTGCCACACAAACAGAAACAATCGATACAGTGAATAGTTTGTGCTTACACTAAATGAGTTGGTCATGTAGTGCTATATGTTGAGAAATATAACCTGTCAGTATAAACGAATGGATTCCGATTGATCATGACAGGCAAAATGGCACGATGTCACATGTCTTTAGTTTGCCATGTTAAACTACGGGATGATTATCAGAAACAAATGCCTTGTAAAACGATTTTGTTAAAAAAAACTATTGCGCCAATAAAAATGTTAAAATTTCAGTTGCATTTACCAAAATCACATGACTTGGTACAGTCAACAGGTTTGTGCTTACACTAGACGGGTTGGTACACACCACAATGCTTCAATTTAAGAGCAGAGAAATAAATTGTTGCTCTGTTTCAGATGGAAACAAATGGGAAGCCTTGAGCCCGCAATAAGAAACTACCATGCCCAGCATCCACACAAACACATCTGGCAATAACTAAAGACAGCGAAATTTGTGCGAAATTATTTGAGCACAAAAAGGAAAACTGAGCAGGCAAAAGGAAACAGGGTAAATATGTGCATTTGTTTAAGCCCAAAGGGAAAACTGAGCAGGCAAAAGGAAACAGATACCTCCGCGTACTTGATCTCGGGGAGTTGCGCAAGCCGGCGGGACCTCCTGGGAGGCGAGGGAACCACGACAGCGTCCTCGATGATCCTGCGCCTCTTTGGCTTCTGCTCCGCCGCAAAACAAACAAAACAAAGGGTCAGTCACACAAACGGCGGCGGCGGCGCATATAGCAGGTGAAGGCGAAAAAAAGGAGGCAGCAGAAGTGGTGCGTGGCATCACACACCAGTGGGGAAGGGGTCTTGGGGGCCTCCTTGATGGCGGCGGAGAGGTGGCGCAGGTTGAGCGCCTCCATCTTGCGCTTGTTCTCCTGCACGTTCCGCTCCCGCGCCGCCTCGTACGCCGTCATCCCCTGCGTCTCCACCGCCGCCATCTCCACCCGCCCCTCCCACTCGACCTCTTCAATGAAGCGCGGGAGCGGCCTCTTCAATGAAGCGGGGGATCAGATCAGGTGCGCCGTACGCCGGAGGGGAGGGGAGAGAGGGAGGTGGACTGGAGGGCGGGAGGCGCGAGGGTTGCCGAGGGTTTTAGGGGAGGACGACGGTGTGTGGTGCCGTGGGTTTTGAAGGCAGGGGAAATCGACCGTTGGAGAAGAGAAGGCGTGGGGTGAAACGGTAAATTCTCACGCCGCATGGAGGAAATCACGGGAAATTGTTTCGTGCCCGCGTTCCTCGGGAAGAAAGGCGAGGGGAAAGGCCGTGAAAGGAGGAGTTCTTTTTTCCGGCCCATACGGAGACACGCTCGGCCCAGTCAAGTCACTCTTACGAGCACGCACGTGGGGGAAAAGATGAGCGTTTGGGCCGTACCTAGAACAAAGACGAAGAACGGTGGACACACTCACATGCGCAAGAGATAGGTTAGCGTGCGTGTGCATGAGCATTGGTATTCTATTTTTTTTTAAGCAAAAACTCAAAAACACATCTCCAACAACTCTCTAAATCCACTTGGCATTTTTCCAACTTAAAAAAAAAAACCCTCCGCGTGCGTAGCCTGCGCGCATCGCGATTTCGTGCTCGCCCCGATTTCGGCCTCGCTCGCCCAGGCACGTACGGTTGCAAAGCAACCGATCTATATCGAGGCGGAGGCGGAGCCAAAAGGCAGAGGCATTGGCCGCGCGCCGGACTGCCGCTGCTGGAGCATCGGAACCCAAGGAAGCGGACGAAAACCACGCGGACGTCGCCTCCCGGAGGCCGCAGCCGCGAGTTCCCTATAGCCGCCCAACACCTCGCTATGGTCGAGCATTGTAGAGTGCTCAATATTTTGATGGGAAATGCTCAAAAGTTTCGCTTTTTCGTTACGATCGCGTAGGATCAAACCTCACCCGATTTGGTGCAACCATTGTTGAGAAATCGCGAGTCAAAATTTCCATCCCGCTGCTCAACGTCGTGTTCCGTTCGCGTGGAGGAGCTGATGACATGCGGGTCCCATCTGTCATCCTCTAGTTTTACCAAGTTGGAATACCAAATTGTTGGAGATGACTTATTTTTTCACTTGCCAAATAATTTACCAAGTTGCATATACCAAGTGAAATTTACAAAGTTGTTGGAGATGCTCTTACTTCTGATTCTAGAAGCAGCGAGCACATAAGATCTTGGAAGAACTGGGGATCCATCCAGAGAGCACCGATCTGAATTTTTCCCTCGGTTCCAAGTATACTTTGGTGCTCTTAATCGCTTGCTTCCTATGCAATGGATCTTGATGATTTGGGGATCAAAACCGGCACAAAGAAAGCTGTGGTGCAAAGGATTAAACAATGTTTGCTCTGCTCAGTTGCCAATTGCGCTACCCTCTCCCTCTCTGTCTCCCACTATCTGAATTTGTGTTTGATTTGTTTTAGAGTAGTTTCAAGTAGTTGGGCACTCCACTGGCAAGTGGGGGAGTTCAAGCTCGTTGTGGGCGGTGGTAGAGTTTGCGACGTAACCTGTTGCCAGAGGGCAGAGGTGATCTTGAGCTAGGTAGCAGACAGCTTATTTTGGGTAGCACCAAGTTCAAATACCGTTGCTTTCTCCGGCATTTACCCAAACGACAGATGTTCTACAGCTCAGAGAAACTCTGGTTATATTCTTGTGCACGTAATATTACAATCGGAAGCTTATCACGAATGTAGGAGAAAAAAATCAAGAAGCATCCAGACAGAGCCTGCAGTCTGCAGAGCCAAGAAGCTAGTCGAAACAGTGAGTGGATCGGAGCCCCACGTAAGTGCTAGATTAGTGCTTATCTGTTTGTCGTCACCGGTTGATTGGAAGACCAAACTAGCAGGCTCGAAGGACTTGGTATTGGCAAGTCTCATCGATCAGTCTAGGCTTTATCCTTGGACCTTTGGATTTTTTGTTTGTATGGACTACAGGTGGATCTGTTTGTACTTTGTAGGCAGCTGAAAGTGGTCCACCATCTTTCTCTCCAAGGATAGTACCAAGTATCTTTTGGGTCTCACCTCAATGCACATGTGTTGGAGTGAGTTAGGGTAAAATTAGTTTAAGTTTCACTCTAATACATCCCGATGTAAGTGGATTGGTGCGAATTCAACTACACCAAACAAGGCCTTGGGACAATCGTTAGAGCTAGTTGCTAATTCTAAGCCAACTTCTCCAATAATGTTAACTTTTAACACATAGTTTTTTACTTGGATAGCCCCACATAACACTCTCACGTAACCTTGAAATATGTGCAAGAGCTTAGCTGTTGATCAAAAGCTAACTTTTCTCTCTTCCAAATACAAGAAAAATGCTTAGAGCTAGTTTAGATGTCAATGGTCAGAGCCTCCCCAAGTATCACTTTTATTAGTAGAGTTGTTGTTGGGTTAATGCATGGTGCCTTTGTGTCCTTCTATCTTTTTTATCTTACGGTTGCAGTGGCCAAACGACGCCAAAGATTTTGACAAATATTGGTTCAATGGCTAAAATCAACCGAGGCTGTGAATGATGAGCGAGAAACTAATGTTGAACATCTCTACATGCTCACACCGTAATTTAGTTAAGTACAAAAATATTGCTACACATTTATTGTGTCATAAATCTTAATGTAAAACCATGCAGAGATGTTTTTTTTCGAACTCGTGCTTTGGCACGTTACTCATTAAGAGAAGTTAGAGAGTTTTTACATTCCGACCGAACCTAAGGCGAGATGCCCAGTTACGGCGGACGACACACTTACACAAGGCGCCGGCTCTAACGGCGGAGCTTCGGATTTTGTGACTTCTAAGGGAAACTAATTTGCTCTAAAGGAAAGATAGAACAGCCTCAGGCAAGGGCGGTGAGGAGTGGCGCCAGGGCCCTATGGCCGGCAGCCACCCAAATGCCCGCCTCCTCTCTGATTAGGTCGACGACGGCGCTCACCGTAGTAGCCGGTCCACCGAAAGTTCGCTTGTTGCGCTCCTTCCACACCGTCCAGGAAACTAGCAGGAGGAGAGAGTCGAAGCCCCTTCTATGGTCGGCCTGGAAGGTGATCCGCGTCCGCATCCACCAGTCATCAATGCGGTCCTCCTGCGTAGGTGCGAGATGGCCGAGCCCAACCCTGGATAGGATGCGGCTCCAGACCTCCCTGGTGAACACACAGGACGACAAAAGGTGGTGGTAGTGCTCGGGCTCCTGAAGGCATAGGATGCAGTCGTCGCCTTGCTGTAACCCGTGGCGCTTGCGACGCTCCGCCGTCCACAGGCGGCCATGCAACGCAGATCCAAAAGAAGAACTTGACCTTCGGAGGCGCCGACGCTCTCCACAGCCCTTCGCTCCTCGCAGCGTGCTACGCCCGAGGAAGAAAGCTCGGTAAGCCGAGGAGCTAGAGTACTCCCCATCTGCAGTCCAACGCCAGCGGAAGCGGTCACTTTGGTTCAGCTGCAGCTGCACAGCTTCCAGCATGTTCCATAGACACAAGAACTGGGTGATGTAGGGCACTGAGGAACCGGCCTGTGCATCCCACGCCCACTGGTGTCCTGCCAGCGCCTCAGCGACCGATCGCCGCCTGAGGCGCTTGGGGACGGATCTGTACACGTCCGGCGCCAAGACGCACAGCCTGCCCTCGTTCCTCCAACGATCCGTCCAGAACCGTGCTAGCATGCCGTCGCCGATCGCCACGGTGGTGGAGGCCTGGAACATGTTTGCGACGTCACGCTCTGCCTTGAGCGGCAAGGCCGCCCGGATGACCGACGGGCATGTACGGGCTGCCCACTCCCGCGCGGGCGGAGCGCCGGGCCAAGGACACGAAGGTCCGGCGGGCCTAAGCCGCCCAGCTCCTTGGGCGAGCAGGCCACCGGCCAAGCAAGCGTGCATTGCCCCCCTGACGCCTTCTCCTTGCCAGCCCAAAGGAAACCCCTTCTTGCCTTGTCGATATCATCAATTGCACGCTGTGACAAGGCACAGCAGATAGAGAGGTGAACCGGGATGGCGGACAAGGTCGTACGCACTAGGGTAGCGCGTCCCGCCTTGTTGAGAAGGCCCGCCTTCCAAGTCGGAATCCTTGCCGAGACTGAATCCACCAGCAGCTGCTCACGGTCCCTAGGTACCCGTCCAACAGTGAGAGGCACGCCAAGGTACTTGGTCGGGAACGGCTCAACCTTGCAAGGTAAGATCGCCAAGACCGGCGCCAGTGCCTCCTCAGGACACCTGATCGGAGTGATGGATTTCAGCATGCAGAGATGTTGATAATGTGAAAAGGTCAACTCTATACACAAGCTAGATTTCAGCATGATGTCGTCGAAGCGGCAAGCTATACGCGCTCATTTATTTTAGACATTTTTTAATTAATATAGATAGGTTGTAGCATTAAAATCCAAAGCTAAAACAAATTGGATATTGCTACCAATCCAACTTCCACCAACTTACATTAGATTTGTGGGTCATCAAGTGACCAAAATACCCATTAGAGTTTTAAAGAAACTATATTTGCATGTGCAACCAAACTCTACCTCATACTCAGGAAAATGGAAATGCAATGATCCACCCTCTCACAGTTCAAGTTACTAAAACATCTAAATCGATCTTCTTTCTAACACATACTCCCACCGTCCGGAGCTGAAACGGACAAACAGAATTCGGTACTACTGATTGTCAATGGTGAAAAGAAAGAACAGGAAGTTTGCAGCCGCCGAGCTTGCTGCCGTAGAGCCGTGCCGGGATGGTCTCGCACAGTCTAGCACTCGCCGTGGTCGATCGATCTGGAGTAGTAGCAGCCGTGGGCTCCCTATCGGTTGGGGGTTGATTGGGGCCCTGTACCAGTAGTAATGCGACAGATGCCTGAGGCGGACGCTATCATCGATCTCGTTGTCGTTGCCCATGCCATGCATCAACTGGGCCGCACATAAACGTAAGTTTCAGAGTGACAGCATAGGTGGGCCCCACGTGATGTAGCAGGCCTGCCCGTCCGGCGTCCGCACGGTCAATGCACACTTAACATGCGCCGAATTTGGTCATCTTTCACCCATAAATACATGGCGTTGCCGGCCTTATTAGAGCATGAGGACGACTGAGGAGAGCAGCAGGGACCAGACGAGCTCGTGCCGTGCCATAGATCGGCACCTACTCCGTACGTCTGACACGGCCTCTCGGTGGCCACCAGAGCTATGAGGGTAGTGGTGACGGGCTCGACGGGGTTCATGGGCGGCCGCCTGTGCGCGGCGCTGGCCGACGCCGGCCACGACGTGCGCGCCTTCGCGCTCCCGGGCGTCGACGTCTCCGGGCTCCCACCAGTCGTCGAGGTGGTCTACGGCGACGTCACCGACGAGGAGTCGCTCGCCGCCGCCTTCAGCGGGTACGACGTCGTGTTCCACGCCGCCGCGGCCGTCGAGGCGTGGCTCCCCGACCCCTCTGTCTTCCACACCGTAAGATAACACGAGCACAATCGTTAACATGCATGCATGGTTTTAGTGCCAGCGTAAACTAGGAGTCTTACATAGTCAATGGTGTGGAAGTGGAACTCCATTTGCTCACCATTTGACCGTTTCCCATTTACGGTATGTAACAATTTGGAGCCATCTCCTCCCAGCTTTACTCCACCATGCTTGGCGGCGCCCTCCATTACCAAGCCTGAACCTACGCCTATATAAACATCTATAAAACACTAACATGTGTCACATCGCCATCTTAATCAGAATTAATATAAAACAGTACATCGTACTACAAGTTAGCGTAGCTTGTCATACCTAGTTCCTCTCAGTCTAGGTGGAAATGTGTTTACCATACAATGCCCTCCGTCACTAGCACTTGTAGAGTTTAAAAATTTATCCCAAAAGGAGTACAATTCGGAGTCATAGAAACGCGCAAAAATGTGTACGTGCACTTACTGCTGCAGTTATTATTAACAGGTAAACGTTGGGGGACTTGAGAATGTATTAAAGGCTGCCAAGAGAACGCCAGAGTTGAAGAAGATAGTGTACACATCGTCATACTTCGCAATTGGCCCAACAGATGGTTATGTCGCCAATGAGAAACAGGTATAAATAAACTCGGATTCATGTTTTTTTTTGGTTTTATACTGTTGTCATTCTACAAAAAAATGTGACCAGCCTAAGAGAAACTATGCGGGTTTTCGTTAAAAGGAAATTAGACACAGAAAGTAAGTTATGAGAAGATTTAAACCTGGGCTGAATAATAATTTTTTTGAACACAAAGGGCTGAATAATAATTTTGACTTTACGGCTTTGTCCTGCAGAGTATGCAATACTCCCTCCATTCCAAATTATAAGGCGTTTCAAGAATCTTGGAGAGTCAAAGCATCTCAAGTTTAACCAAATTTATATGATAAATAATAATATTTATGATGGCAACTAAACACCATTAGATTCTCCATTACTTATATTTTCATTGCGTATCTATTTGATGTCACAAGTTATTGTAGTTTTTCTATAATTATGGTCAAACTTGAAAAGATTTGACTCTTCAAAATTTTTGGAATGTCTTATAGTTTGGAATGGAGAGAGTATGTTTCATGAGTATCAAAACCTCATATACGGTTGTTTTGTGTGTGGAAAGTGGTCCATCATCATCATCTCACTTAGTTTTTTGTTTGGTTTGTAGAATAGAATGAGTATATCTATCATCACCTCATTCATCACAAACTAGTAATAGAAATAAAGTCATTCCACTAAATTTGAGAAATTTACCTATATGCATCACAGCGGATCCTATGCAAACTAGACATCACGTGCAAACTTGTAAACTAACGATCTGGACCGCAGGATGTTAATCAAGGGGGCGCACGAGAGAGGTGGAAGGAGGAATTTGTAAAAGTGTGATTAAGAGCGGGCGGTTAAGTGCAAAATTACCCAATCTCTCCGCGCCCCTTGGATCAACATCCGGTCCTGATCGTTAGTTTACAAGTTTGCACGGGATGCCTAGTTTGCATAGGATCCGTTGCCATGCATCACCCCATTTAGAATGTGTTGATTCCCCAAACCAAACCCTCCAATAGTTACTTGATTCACCTTTTTTTTTCTCCGACCACGCAAAAGCTCTCATCTTTTAATAGAAGAGGAAGCTTCAAATGGGCACACAGTAGCTCACTAGGCCGAGAGCAACTGAGGCCTTGTTTAGATTCCAGATTTCACTCCCAAATTCCACTATGCAGAATTCCTATTCCCCGTCATATCAAAATGTCGGCACATATATGGAGACTAAATATAGATGAAATAAAAAACTAATTGCACAGTTATGTTGTACTTTGCGAGATGAACATTTTAAGCTTAATTAATCAATGTTTGGACAATTATTACCAAATAAAAACAAAATTGCTACAGTATGACGGGACCTTTACTATGTAAACTTTGGCCACCAACTTTGTGATCTAAACAAGGCCTGAGATTAATTTGTGTTATAAGTACTTGCAGTTTGCAAAGGAACAACAAAACATGCTAAACAAACTGTAAGGATGGAAAGTAGCTCCTGCCTGTCCTGACTATACAACAGGGCTGAAGAGATGTAGCAAGCAACCTATTTCTGTCCCTCGTAGAATAGAAGTTAATAGGCTCGTGCACAAATGACTTTTACAACGTGGATTTTATGCAAGCCGCGTTACGTACCCACGTTGATCTGAGGGCAGGGAGTCAGACTGACTTTGAGATTGGTGCAGGCGATGTGTACGTTTATGCTGTACTTAGATGGAGATTAAATGTAAAGTTGCCAGCGTGTCACCCACGTGGCATAGCAGTAAACACACGGTCTGGCACAATGAGTTCGGGTGACAGGTACCGCAATAAATTCAGACTTCAGATTCTTTACTGCGCTCCTTCCTGTGTACAGTACGCTACCATTCGTTACATCTTTCCAGAACCAAAAAAAAAAAAGTAAACCCACAACCCATCCCTGGTTGAAGCATGTTTTGCAAAACAATTCTATCGTTGGCATCAAATATTTATGCTTTGTTTAACTGATGGTGCGCAAAGATATATTAAATTTCTAGTTTACTGCATAGTTTGCCTAGAAAAGAATATATAACCACGTAAACACGTGTGCATGGAGTACTATGATGCGGAAAGTAGATTGTGGCTACAAATAAAAATAAGGATGACGATGGGTCTCGGACCTCAGAGGGAGGAAGTGATGGTCAAAAAACTTAGTAGCAAAGTATCAATACCATTGAGGCCTTGTTTAGTTCAAAAAAGTTAGAATTTTTCTCCACTATAGTATTTTGTTTGTATTTGACAATTAGTATCCATTCATAGACTAATTATGCCTAAAAGATTCGGCTCGTGATTTATAATTAAACTGTGTAATTAGTTAAACTTCCTATCTACATTTAGTGCTTTATGCTTGGTGCAAAAATTGATGAGAGAAAGTGAAAAAAATTCAATTTTTCAAGTGAATCTAAACAAATATCGTTGGATTCCATGAAAGAAGTCGCTCCAGATGCACAACTAGCGCTATTAGAAGAAAGCGCTGACAAAATGGAGATGGGACCCACTAATCAATTCTGGAGTGAACCAGCTCAGGTCGTGAACAGCATAGAAAACAAAGATCGTAAAAATTTTAGCCGAAAAATATTATAGCATTTCGTTTGTATTTGACAAATATTGTTCAATTATAGGCTAACTAGGCTCAAAAGATTCATCTTGAGATTTACAACTAATTTGTGTAATTAGTTATTTATTTTATCAATATTTAATATTACATGCATATGATATAATATTCGATGTGATGGGGAATCTTGAAAAAATTTAATTTTTTGCTGGAACTAAACAAGGCCTTGTTCACTTCACCCCTAAATTTCAAGTTTTTTCACTCTCTCTATCGCATTAATTTTTATCCGTATGCATGAAGCAGTAAATGTAGATAAAAAATAACTAATTATATAATTTAGTTGAAAATCACGAGATGAATCCTTTGAGGATAGTTGGTCCAGGATTGGACAATATTTGTCAAATAAGACGAAAGTATTACTATTCATCAGGTTTAGATTAATTGCAATGTGAACAAAGCCCAAAAACTTGCGCCTAAAAAAATAACTGAGACATAATGGAGATGGGACCCTTCTGGAGTATGCCAGACCTCGATGTGATAGGATACTCTTCCCAACGTGGATACTCCCAACTACCAGCATTAAAATCAAATCGTCAGACTGCCGCCACGTCCGCATCCGACGTGTTAACTGCTGTTGGTAATTAATCAAAGCTGACGATAAATGAAAGCAGCGAACGAATCTCGGCGCGGCATCCAAAGGTTAAAGTTAGGGTGGGTACGGGACGCGGGTGGTAGATGCTTATTTTCGTGACTTTTACTCATCATTTTTCAAATTAGGCTCCAGATATTGAAACTGGATCACATTTGTTATTTGCACCTTCACATTTATGCAGAAAGGCTTTTTACAATTTACATGATGGTGCAAAATTGTGACATTGTTAAATTTTGCTTTTAAATCTCAGATTCATCAAGGGGAATCATTTTGCACAGAGTATGAGAAATCAAAGTTTCTAGCAGATAGAATTGCACTGCAAGCAGCAGCAGAGGGGGTTCCAATCACCATAGTCTACCCAGGCGTTATGTATGGCCCTGGAATGCTTACATCTGGAAATATTGTTTGCCGCGTCGTAAGAGAACTTTCCCCTTTTATTGCAGTATAAGTCAAAGATCTATCTATGTGTGTATTACAGCCATGTTCAGAACTTGAACAAAACAAGAAATTCTTGCAGTTAATTGAAAGGTTCAATGGGCGTCTACCTGCTTACATAGGGCATGGGTACGACCGGGAATCGTTCACCCACGTTGATGATGTCGTCAAAGGGCACATAGCAGCCATGGAGAAGGGCCGAGTGGGCGAAAGATATCTGCTCACTGGAGAGAACGCGTCGTTCGTGCAGATTTTCAATCTGGCTGCGAATCTCACCAACACAAAGCCACCCAAATTCCACATACCTCTATGGTTGCTTGCCATCTACGGGAGGATTTCAGTTTTTGCTGCTCGCATCACCGGAAAACCCCCACTTATCAGTTACCCTGTATGTCCATCATTCTCCATTCTTAGTGTTCAAGTTTATTATCTGCAGATAACCATGCTTCGTTTTGATGTATAGTTGGTCCATGATCTGTACATTGCAGGGAGTGGAGTGTCTCAGACACCAGTGGGCTTACTCATGTGACAAGGCCAAGAGGGAGCTGGGCTATAGTCCACGAAGCTTAAGTGAAGGCTTAGCAGAGACACTCTTGTGGCTGAAGAATGCAAAATTGATCAAATTTTAGTTCTCTACTCATTTTGATAATAGCCATGTTATATTGTCATCTTAAAGAACTTGTATTGCTCACTGAGATAAATAAAAGGGAAAAGTTTTCGTGTTTGAAGAATGCGAGCCAGTGCTACACTCACATGTGCTGAGTACCCTATCATAACTTTTCTCAGCATCTTATATTTATTCAGACTTTGCTGTTCTCATGCCACACAACGTGATGTGGATATTCCTCTAGAAATAATAATAAGGTAACGTTTTGGCGTGTTTGTCTTCAAGCAGCAGCAGGAATGCAGCAGTGTGCCAGACAAATCTTTTAGTAGTTGTTAATCAAGTTATCAACTCTTATCAGAATCACATGAACTCATCAAAATGCGGACACTAAACAGTGTTAGTACACAGATTGCATTTACACTAACTGGATTGATACAACAACTTTTAATTTATAGCATAGAAAAAGAAAAGAAAAAATGGTTTAAAAGCTAAGGTAAAAGAGTGCTCTCTTCCAGATGGAAAAAATGGATAACTATTTCATTAAAAAAACATGGATAACGTGAGGTCGAAATAAAAAAGAAAACTTCAATGCTCATCGCAGACGGCCATCCACGCATCAATTAAAATAGTTCGGAATTCAATAATAACCAAAATATAACTATATAATAAGGCGCATTTTAAAAGTAATCAACAGTACAGAGAGAGAAAAGAAGAGATACCTATGGAGGCTTCACCACAGCGAGGGGGTAAGGATTCACGAACTCACGATACGCCATGAGAGCAGCGGCGGCGAGGGGCCCTTGGGCGCCTGCCTGGTGGCGGGCGTAAAGGTAGGTGACCCGACCCGACGAGAGAGTTCCTCTGCCTGCGTCTTGCGCTTGCTCCGCCGCCACCTATGGCTATGGCGAAAGTGGAACAGAGAAAGATGACAGACATGGGCTGATGGGCCTACCCAGCAAAGAATTTACCAGCCCAGCAGCAGTCACTCTCGGCCCAAGCTTTTGTTTGTTTAGATGGCCGTGGACCGTAGCCCATCTAAACTTTCTTTAGATGGTTTGTGTGGGGTTGGTTGAGTTGACTAGAGAATAAAACAGGCAAATCCGAATCCAGTTTTTTTTTAAAAATCCTGTTTAAAATGGTGAATAATCTCCCCCCAAATCCCTAAAAATCCTCCTCTCAGTCGCTGACTACTGACTTCCCCCAAGTTGCTGCTGGGTTTTGGCTTCGAGCAGGAGACGACAGGCCGTGTAGCGTAGTGTAGCGCGACCAGGATCGGATCAGCGGGGGTGCTGCGCTTCAGTTGCCGGCGGCGGCGGCGGCGGCGGGATGAGGGTGGTGGTGACGGGCGCGACGGGGTACCTGGGCGGCCGCCTGTGCGCGGCGCTGGCCGGCGCGGGCCACGCCGTGCGCGCGCTCGTCCGCCCCTCCAGCAACGTCTCCGGCCTGCCCCGCGGCGTCGAGCTGGCCTACGGCGACGTCACCGACGCCGAGTCCGTCGCCGCGGCCTTCGATGGCTGCGACGTCGTGTACCACGTCGCCGCGGCCGTCGAGCCCTGGTTGCCTGACCCCTCCGTTTTCCTCAAGGTAAGGCAGTTGCTTCTGCTTGTTTTTATTTAGTTCTATTTACCCCCCATGTGTTAGCGACTTAGCGTAGCTCTAGAGAGGAGGAACAACAGTTTTGGCCCTTGGTTTTGAGCTGTCTCTGCATGATAAATGTTCGAGAGCTGTTCAGTTGTGATATAATTTGGCCAGTTCAATAACCATATGGTCACAATAACCAAGCCTCACAGTACACTAACTCCTTTCGATTCGAAGAGGGGGATTCCCATAGCCTGAAGGAGACGGTTATTATTGATACATAATATGGCAATTTTGGCACTGTGGTGCCATTCTTAAGTTAGTTAATCTCTGTTTAGGCACTTGCATTGCTTCTTCCCACCAAATTCTCATCTTGTTACCCTTTTTAAAAAATGGAAATAAGGCGAGAAAACAATTGGCCAGTACATGGAAATAGAATTGTATTCCAGTAATACGGATTGGTTTAAGAGATTTGCTTTCCATTCTGTGCTGTGCTACAGGTTAATGTAGGTGGACTTGAGAATGTGTTGAAGGCTGCCAAGAGAACACCAACTGTGAAGAAGATAATCTACACATCATCTTTCTTTGCAATTGGTCCAACTGATGGTTATGTTGCAGATGAGACACAGGTAAGACCATATTCCTGAACTGTACCAATTATTTTTGCTGTTTTCAGTCCTGAAAGATTTGCCATGAAATTTAACTAATGGTGCTCCTCAACAATTGTTTTGGCTCTACGAACTTGTTACATAGCTATATGTTCTGTTCCTAGTGCGGGCTTTGTCATATCCAGATGTTCCTAGTTTTAACAGACTCTGGTCCTAAGAGGTGCAAGATATGCTTATACTGGTGCTTGGTTCACTTGATTGTTTGATTGTCATTGTACTGCAAGTGGTATACTTTCAAAAGTGCTTGGATCCGACTGTCCCCTGTAGAACAATCCTTCTTGATGCACAAACAACTTACTGACTTTAGAGTTTAGTGGTCGGCTGCTACCAGTCTCCTTTTATTGAATTGGCTTACTCATATGATTTGGATCATACATGTATATGCAGACTTGGTATACACTGCTGTGAATTGTAACATAGTTGATTGGTTCTAATGCAGATGCATCCAGAGAAGGAATTTTGTACTGAATATGAGAAATCAAAGGTTCTTGCAGATAGAATCGCACTGCAGGCAGCAGCTGATGGGGTTCCAATCACCATTGTCTACCCAGGTGTTCTCTATGGCCCTGGAAAACTTACAACTGGAAATCTTCTCTCCCGCATTGTAAGAGAACTTTCTTGCAGATGCATGCCAGATATCAAATACTTATTCTATATTTGTTTCAATCTAAGTCTAGGACGATCCACTTGCAATTTGTTATGAATATAATCATGGGCACAACCTGAACCTCAATTTTCTTGCAGTTAATAGAGAGGTTTAATGGGCGCTTGCCTGGTTATATGGGAGATGGGTATGATAGAGAATCGTTCTGCCATGTTGATGATGTTGTTAGTGGGCACATAGCAGCTATGGAGAAGGGCAGAGTGGGTCAACGGTATCTCCTCACTGGTGAAAATATCTCATTCGTGCAACTTTTTAATATGGTTTCTAATATCACAAACACAAAGGCTCCCATGTTCCACATACCTCTCTGGTTGATTGAAGCATATGGGTGGATTTCAGTTTTTGTTTCTCGCATCACTGGAAAACTCCCACTTATCAGTTACCCTGTATGTCCACTATTCCTTCATTTAAATATCTATAGCCATGTTATTCACACATAACACTTGCTTTGGGTTGACATTTTGCCGTCACATGTATTGCAGACTGTGCGTGTTATGAGACATCAATGGGCATACTCATGTGACAAAGCAAAGACAGAGCTGGGCTATAGCCCAAGAAACTTGACTGAAGGTTTATCAGAGATGCTCCTGTGGCTGAAGGAAGAAAAACTAATCAAGTTTTAGCGTCACACATTTAATGTACACTGAGATATTGCGGGGGATGTACTGCGGATTTTGAAGTGTATATGCTTCGGCATTGCACTATGTTGTATTATATAATTTAGTATAGAGAAAAGCAAATGTACACTGATAGTGGCAATAAAGGGAGAAATTATGTTCTTTCTTTACACCGATACAATTAATTCAATCCTCTCAAGGTGTTATTTGAACTGTGCATTGAATCAAACTTTTCTGCTGAGCGCTTGAGATGCATATGCGGAAGGTCTTTTGGCATGTGCTCCATACTCATCACTGTTCTTGCTCACAAGCCAACAAAACATAGCAGAGAGGTTCGTGCAACAAGCTTTCAGTTCCAGAATGAGTGATAAATAATTCATGTATAGTTACAGAATGGCATGCTCATCCGAGTTCTTTACATGGTAATACATTTTCCTGTAACCAGGAGAAGATTCCTCAGTTGGATGTAGCAGAGAAAACTACAATACTGGAGTGAACTCATCCATAAAAATGTGCAATTGCAAATGTCAAGCTAACTCTTGCAGCAATTTCTCTAGTGCATCAGAAACAAGAGGAATGCGGAGGCAATCTTGCCCATCAGAGTGCTTCCTGATCTTAACCAAATCATGATCTTTAAACTCTGTCAGGTGTGAATTCAATGTCACTTGGCTGCTTACCAGAAAGCGCTCGCGGCATTTTGTATACAAACTGCTGACTGGCATACCTGAGAAACGAAGTAAGTTTAGTATCAGTATGCAACATTCCAACTTTTCCAGGAAAACATATACACAACAAACTCACCTTCCTCCTTTTCATTTGCCAACTGATATTCAGCAAGGACTCTGAAAACACTTTGTGCATTCGGTGTCAGACTCTGCAGAACAACGAGAGCAGTTTTTGTGGTTTGGGCATGACCACCACTAGCTAGGATCAATGGGTAGAACACGCCTTCGACTTTGTAAGGTGCAAAAGTCGGGACATGGTACCAGCTCCACTTGAACTGTTTGTGCACCATCTTCTTGTCCCACACTACAGTAGTTTCAGCTTATTATGTCTTTTACAGTAAATACACTAGGGAAGGATAAAGCTACATGTGCAAGGAACTTACACAAAGGGGCATTAACATTGTCTATTGATGCAACAACACGGACCTGTGGGCAGCAAGAAATTTGTGCTAGACACTGTTGTGATTCAGCATCACGCAAAGCAGGCCCGTCAACATTATGAATAAGAAGGCACACATCATCCACATCATCAGATGTCTGCCTCATTAGGAATGACATGATGTCCTCTGTTGATTGTGATGGAAACTGTTGTGACAACTGGGACCTTGTTCCTGGCTGTCTCTTGCGTTTAGCTTTTGTTTGATCCCAGAACATTTCAGCTATTGTTGCTATGACCTGAAAATGCAATAGATTATGCCATAACTTAATGGTCCTTTTCAATGGTTAGATGTAGAAAGCTACGCAATCTTCATAACAATAACATCAAATGGAACTCCAGAAGCACCTTCTGACTAAAAAAATGATAACCAGTCTAAATCAAATGCATATACTTGTGTCAGATTTTGAAATCTAACAAAAAGATTAACCCAGTAAAACTTCATCACCAGCACACATAAATAAGCCCAGATTTTTGTATAGCAATCCGAGTCAGGAAAAATAATAGGCAAAAGCTAACCATTCAAGAATCAAGTCAAGGAAATGTAAAAATTACAAATATTTAGGACCAGCACATCTTCTATGGTGCACATGGGTTCCTGTCCCAAACTACTTAGCCCCACATCAGGAGTTTTCTATTCTTCAAATTTGGAAACCTATCATCAGTCAAAGGATAAAGCAGATTCGAGCATCAAAACAGAAATTAAACGTTCATAATCAGCTTAGCATCACAAGTTCATGCATTCATTCTTCATGTATGCTTTGCCTTTTCGACATGGATGGAACCCCAATGAATTTCATCATTTCATGACTCATGCTTAAGAATTCAAAGCATTTGAACAGCAGCAGGGCAGTACAAACAATCCTGCAAGCTACTGCAGGGAATATTGGGCAGACAAGACCATACCTGTTTCAAATTGACGGTCGGAAGGTAGCCATTGATTACAATGACAGTGAAATCAGTCAAGGTAGTGGAGGCAAAATCCTCGAGCAATTGCTTCTTAGATCCAAACCCATACATCAGGAGACCAAAACCACATCTACATCAGAAAACGCATCTATCACTCACTAACTCCTACCAACAACAATAACATTGGCCAAACCAATCCCAATATTGCATTAGCACTACAGGTTTAGGAAGAGACCTTAGTTCGAATAGCCAGTTGCGATACTGGTCCTCGTAGCTTCTAGTCAGAGCCTCCACCTCTTCCTCATGCTTCGGGGGGATCTCTGCAAGGGATGCACGCAACACCTGCAGAGAATCAAGATATCTCAAATTAGAGAATCATGCCCATGGATTCGTGCCGCTAGAGGTGAGGATGTGGTCCGTGGGTGTGGGATGGGACGGCACTATACCTGCTCATCGACGAGGTTGAGGTCGGAGAGCTTGGCCGGGGCAGCACGGGCACGCTTCTTCGCGGATGATGGCTCCTTCTCCTTGGCCAGGAAGTAGCTCCTGGAGAACCCAGCCTCCTCTTCCTCATCCTCAGAGCCGGAACTAGCTGCTGCGCGTCCGCCTCTCGGTGCCATCTGTGGTGGACCCTAGGCTTGGGTATTCAGATTTGAAAGGGGGTCATTTTTTTCTGACAACCTAATAAACTCCTAAAGCAACATTTGGGACCAAAGTAGGACTCTTTTTTCTCTTCATGTTTGAGACCTAAAATTAAATCTGGGAATACAAAATTAGACTAGGTGCTAAGTAATTTGGGTTGGGGAGTAAATTTGTGGACAAACTCAAGCACTCCTGGACACCAGTTTATAAGTGATTCACAAATTGCAGTCCCTAATTTATTAAAATGGAAATTGGGAAGCCAAGAGACTTAATTTGGACTTACAAATTGCTTTCGGGACACAGAGATGTTCAGCCGTCGTAGCGACTGCTGGTCGCTCGCCGCTCGGACCGTCCAGCGGGCTGCAGCTTGCGCGGGCCCCGTCGCTGCTGGCTGCTCGGCTGCTCCGGCACTGGGGCGACTCCGCGCCTGGCGGCTGGCTCACTCCTTGGTCCCGAGCCCCCGCCTGCCGCCTGCCGCCTGCCGCAGTGCTGCTGCGGGCAGCGAGCTGTGGCGCTACACGCCTGCGCCCTGACTCCCTCGCCGGGCGCCGGCAGGGGCTGCCCGCAGGCCGCAGCCGGAGTTCGCCGCCGCCGACCACCAAGTCGTCCACCGCGCTGGTGCTAGGGTTTGGGGTTTTTTAGCATAGCAAGCGACGAGCCGAGCGCGCGCGCGGGAGACGGCGATGTCGCCTGCTGGGGTTTCGGCAGAGTAGATTTTGGGCTGTTGGGCCTTATTGGGTCTTCAGGAGGGGGAGAAAAAGGGAGTATGAACACATTCTGAGATGATCCTTACATTCCTCTCTTTCACAGAGAGATTATTTCCGCCCAAGATTCTTCCTCTTAGAAAACGTGAAGAACTTCATTTCATTCAACGAAGGCTAGACCTTCAGTCTAACAATGGCATCACTCCTGGAGATGGGATACTAGGTGCTTCTTGTTCTTACTTCGGTACAAAGTATTGCTTGCATTCTAGCTTTTCATTCAACAATAAATTTGTATCCCTTTTCTAGAGGCAGGTGGTTAAGGTGTACATAGACCTTAAAAATATGCGATACTTCTTATTTCCATCCTTCTTGCCTTTTTTTTTTTTTTTTGTTGAAAATATGTGTCCATCCAAAATTATGCTCTGTTACACTTTCTTATTCAAATTTTACTTGCACTTATCCAAGTTTTGGAGCAGATGATTTGTTCCTTGTTGGGGTCTAGAATTGTTAATCCTGAGTGCCAATGACCTAGTGAAGTACCGCAATCGTAGAAATGCTCTCACATATGATAATACACAACTTGAAACTTCAAATATTGTAACATTATTGTATTCACGGGCACGATCTGAATAATACGTGTGATCTTATAGTTGGAAATAAATATTTGGAAATATCATATGACCAGATCGAAGAGGCCCAGATCGAACCAGATGACCCGTACTGAAAATTTAATTTGATTTGGTTGGGGTGCGCCAGCCCTGCCAGCAGTGCAACGGCTGAGCGACACACGAGGGTCCCAGTGGCAAGCTACTGTTGGTGAACCCTCCCCCACAAAAAATAAATTTAATATCGAAGTGGGCAAATAGCCCACATATCAGATATTAAACTGATAAGAACAGATACTACACTTGATCTTAGCCAAAAGGCCGAGAAAGGTATGAGTTGCCCTGGTGCCGTGCCCCTTCTTTTGTAGCTCCCTCCCTCTGCGCTCCGCTCTCGGTAGCCGAGGTGGTGCTAAACTGCTAACGCTTCCCTCCTCCAACGAACGCAGCGGTCGGGATGAGAGTGAAACTGGGCCCTATTGTACTGTGGGCCTTCAAAATCGCATCCGGCCCATTGCTTCGCGAAGAGCACGCCGTCCGGGCTGTTCTGTTCCGCTCCTCCTCACCGTCTCACAGCTACTCACTCGAGCATTTGACATGTTTTATTCTCTCATCTCACTCATCATCAGGCATACATGGAATCATTGCCGGAGGCGACCAGTATAAAAGAAAATTAGCTCAAAGTAAGATAAGATTTACAGATAGTTTGACATTGTTGGTTATTTTTTCCTCAGAAAAGAACAGCCCTCGATCATTCGGTTCCTCTACGAAGCAAACAATCCCAAATAGTGTGACCCCAAACAGTCTCGCTTACCAACGCAAACAATCCCAAATTTACCAAATAGTGTATATGAAAAACTATTAATATTTTCATGCAAAATATCACTAGATTAATTGTATAACAAAACTATTTAATAATATAAACTTTATTTTTATAACCTATTCAAACTTAGAATTGCGTGACCCTAGACTTGTTGATGGTTACATGAGATAGTTCCATCTATACTGCGTATGGACCTCTGCCTTGGTTAGGCCCTGCTTGGGAACAATGTTACACATGAACTCCTTTTTTCCCCCCATTCTTGCGTTTTTCTTGCAAAGTTGAACTGATTCCTGTGAAATTCCTATATTCCAAATAGTGGTCACATGAGATAGTTCAAATAAGATTCAACTTCATTCTCCCTTGGGTAAAATACCACTTCAAATGCAGTAGCCCAACTTACATGAAGAATGTTTTTTCATTCAGAAAGCCTTGCATCATGCTGGTGATGATGAAATAAATTGGCTCTAACGCTTAAAAAAACTTCCACATAAAAGAGGCAAGGGGTAGCTAAGGAGGAATGTTGGACCAAACTATCAATACCTTCTTTACCACTATATATGTTGAAGAATCAGATACAATCTACAGAGGAACAACACTCCAATCTTTCCCTCTAAAATGAACTGCCTTCATATGAACAGATTCAATAAACATCTTCTCGCGGAAGCTTTTCTATCGCCAATACTTCTGCCAATAACGCTGAACGGCAGGGAGTGGGTTCTGTACCACAACATCTTGCAGAAGCTTTTTCATCTACAGTTCATGAGAAACTTTGTTTTGCCGTCATTTCTCGTTCTCCTGAAGCAACCAGGAGATCAGAACTGTACCGGTGGTTGTTGTAGCATTTGTTTTGCTATCATTTCTCATTCTCGCGAAGCAATCAGCAGATCAGAACTGTATTGGTGGTTGTGGTAGCATATGCTGATATTCATCATCTTCAATCAGCTTCCTGGTTGCTGCTGCACCTATGCTGTACAATAGCAGCACATGTAGACATGCAAAATTACCATCAAAACATGGTCACTTCGAGTGACTTAAGAGATCACTAGCTGCAGAATTTGGTTTATCTTGCTGCAGTCCAAACTCACCAACCAGTGTTAACCATAGATCATATGAAATCAAAGGTACTTCTTCCAGGTCACTGAATTCTTTTAGTGCTCGGCAATTATGGTGACTCGGGATTTGTGTGCGGTAAAGTAGATGAAACCTATTCCGAAATATGTGGAACTCTCAAGAATACATGGAGCCTCTGTCAATCATCGTGCTCACTTCTTGCATCCTCTACCATCCCAGCCTTTGCATAAATGTTTGACATCGTCCCATAATTTCCAGCATTCTGTGGCTCCACCTGAACCAGATGCTCTAATACTATCCTTCCAGATTACACATTGTGATGCATCCTACTTACAGACACCAAAGCACCCACAGACAACTGCATTTGGTCTCACTGACATCCAACGGATAAATTCCAAGGCCTCCACGAACCTCCTATCACGTTCAAGCAAATCCACAATGCAGGCACACTTTTCAGTAGTTGTGATAGTAGAAGCCCTTCATCAACCAAGCCACAATGAAAGCATGCCATGATAATAGCCGTGAATGTCAGAGTCTGGCTTCATAACACAGCACAAATCATGTCCACAAGTTCAAAGGCCCTTTCTCCATGTCAATCCTTTTCTGTCTGCAAGTCAAACTATCCAAATTCAGCAGATACAAGTGGACCAAGTTAGCCGGAAGGTGAAAAATCTTCTCATCGAAGCTTTATCATGATGTTTTTCCACTGCCAATACTTCTGTCGATATTGATGGGTGCCGGGAGATGAGTTATGCATGCAGGGAAGGGTCCACAGTTTTGAGTTGACTGCATCCTGGATAAGGACATAAGGTTTATTTTGCCATCATTTACTGTAAAGTAACCAGGAGATATTACATCTGTTGTGGTAACATGTGCTGATATTCATCTTCAATCATTTTCCTGGTTGCTGGGCAACATAGGGTGAGGCAAAGTAAGCAAACACTGCTGCACCAATGATGTAGAATACCAGAACATGCAGCCACATAAGATTACCATACCATCAAAACATACAGTCACTCATCACTAAATGCATGATTTAGTTTTCCCTGCTGCAATCCTTTCTGGCAAACCGTCTTTCAGGTCACTAGATTCTAGTGTTCGACAATTAGGGTGACATGAGATTTGTGAGTAGTAAAGTAGTCAAAGCATACCATCCCCTCTTTGATATGTGCAACTCTGATGAGTTCATGAGTCTTATGCTTTATTACAAAACTTCCACGAAGCTTTGTCCAGAAGGTTTTGCTAACTCTACACTATCAACCATCATCCTCACTCTCTTTGCATCTTCTACCATCCCAGCCTTTGCATATATGTTTGACATTGTCACAAAATTCCCAGCATTCTCAGGCTCCACCTGAACCAGCTGCTCAAATGCAATGCTTGCGAATTCCACGTTGTGATGCGTCCTGCTTGCAGACAGCAAAGCACCCCAGACAACTGCATTTGGTCTCACTGACATCTGACCGATAAACTCCAAGGCCTCCATGAACCTCCCAGCACGTGCGAGCAAATCCACAATGCAGGCGCACTGCTCCATAGTTGGGACAAGACCAATGGCTGACACAAAGCGCTGGAATACTTCAAGCCCTTCATCAACCAAGCCACAATGGCAGCACGCCATGAGAATGGCTGTGAATGTCACAGAGTCTGGCATCATACCACACTGCAACATCGTGTCCACAAGCTCAAGGGCCCTTTCTCCATATCCATTCTTCGCAAACGCTCCGATCATCACATTCCATGACACGACATCCTTCCTTACAATCTCCAGGAACACCTTCTCCGCATCGGTGACACAGCCACGCGCATACATGCTCATCAACGCGTTCCACAAAATGGCTTGTGAAGAAGCACCATGACTACTGACTACAGTCCCATGGACCTGCCTGCCGGACTCCATGTCACAAGACCCCAGCACGACTACAGCCGTGCGAGCATTCCCTCGAACACCTCTCGAGCGCATCTCCCGGAAGCAGACCCACGCCTCAGCGTCCATCCCGGCACTAGCGAACCCGCCGATCATGGCGTTCCAGGACACCACGTCCTCGCCGTCCATGTAGCCAAACACCCTCCTCGCCGCACCGACCTTCCCGCGGCTCGCATAGAGCGCGACCAGCGCGGGACCTGCCGAGGCGTAGAAGGCCAGCGCCGCCACGTTCTTGACCCCGTAGGCGTGCGCGGCGCGCGCGGGGGAGCAAGGCGGACGCGCGTCGGCAGCACGAGACGAGGCAGGAGAGGAGCTCGGCGTCGGGCGCGACCGCGGACGCGGCGGCGGCGAAGAGGGAGAGCGCCGCGTGGGGACGGCCGTGGCGGGAGAGCGCGGAGAGCACGGTGGTGTAGGAGGCGGTGGAAGGGTCGCTGAGGAGGGAGAAGGCGCGGACCGCGGAGGGAGGAGGCCGGTGTGCGAGTAGGCGGAGATGAGCGCGTTCGAGGCCGGGAGAGAGGCGGGGAGCGCGCCGAGCTTGAGGCCCGCCGCGTGGAGGGCGGAGACTGCGCGCGCGGCGAGGGAGGAGGAGGTGCCGGAGGTGGCGGAGAGGAGGAGGCGCGGGAGAAGGAAAGGGTCGAAGGGGTGCCGCGGCAGTCGCCGACGGCGGGCGGCGGCGCGATCGGGTTCGCCGGGTGGCGTTCGTACATAGATGCGCGCCGGGGCCGCGCGGGGTTTGGAGAACGAGGATTTGGGTTTGGTTGGATTAAGAGCCTACTACTTGGTTGACATCCAATTCTTGCCAAACTAAAATCATGGCACACCAAAAATATAGCATTAATTGGTTCATTGTCAAAGAGTTGGCATTACCAATTTTCATACCAAAGTTTTGGCAAGTCTTGAATATTCTTAAACTACATATAAAAAAGAACTTTGGCAAGCTTTTGTTTTGGCAATCAACCAAATGCATACCTATATTTTTTGCCCTAACTTTGATGAATCTTGATTATTAGCTAACTAAAGTTTTGGCTTACCATGGTTTTAGATGGGCAAAAATTAATAGCCAACCAAGTAGGCCCTAAGTTTATTTCCACGTTAATCCAGTAGCCCCACACAACACTAGCAACGAACGGGTGAAAAGGCATGAAATGTTTGATTTGCTGAAGTGCTTTATTCGATCCGATTCCAGCATTTTTCAACGTAAGTTTGAACAACCAAAAAAGTATCAATTTTGATGGCGTCGCGTCTGTCTTTAGCTCAAAAAGTTCTGCGTTGTCACGATATTCATCACGTCTGTCCGAAGAAGCGAGGAGAGAACGCAAATCATCAAGCTAACTAATATTCGTTTTGCTAAAATACGAGATAAAAAGTATTGTTTGTTTACTTAGGAGTAGCTGATAACTTCAAGCCAACAGAACCGCATGTGTGAGTTTATACATTAAAATGATCTGGCACTCGACATGCTCTTGTGAGAGTGCGCCGCCGAAAGTTAGGCAATCCATGACAATAACATAGCTACTGTTTGTTTGGTGCGTTTTTGGTAATTGATGCCATTATCATTATTGTGAAAAGAAAAGCACTTTGTTAAATTGTTGGGCGGACGAGGCAAACTTTTAGATGCCAGAGTGGGATGCCTTGCTGGAGTTGCATGTGTAGACAGCCGAACTTTAGGTGGAGTTGGTTACAGTCTACATATCCTGATCAGCGACCAGAATATGGTACAGTACTTTTAGATTAGAAACAGCTACGGAGTATTATGTTAAATTAAATTAAATTAAATTAAATAAATAAACAACCGTTCCACAAAACGCACCTGTGTTACAGGCAGAGCAGAATAGACGCGCATCAGTTGCCTTGCCTGGGATGAGTCGAGTTGCCTTGCCTGGGATGAGTCGCGTACTACTCCGTTCGTACAACGCAGCATATGCAGACACACGCTGAGAGAGACCTCGGACGCTTCCAGAGTTCGAGGCCGGCCCAAACTTAGGCAGCCCATCAAGCGTCCAAGCCCAAACCCGCTTCGCTCTTCCGTCCCGTTCCGTAATCCCGTGTACCGTCTCCTCTCTCCTCCCTTTGCCGCACCGCACCGGGAAACCGCTTCTCTGTAATCTCTCTCCTGGTTTCCCCCTCATCTCCGGCGAATATTCCCCGCGCCGCGTGCCTCGCTCGACTTCCTCTCCACGGCAACAGGACAACCCCCGCCCGTCGCTCGCATCGCCGGAATAGCGCAGACCCAGGTAATCACACCCTACCGAAGAGAAGCCACTCGCGCCGGCAATGCTGCGACGCGCCCTCCTCCTCCGCCGTTTCCACCACCACCGGCACCGGCTCCGCCTGCTCTCCACCACCCCGACACCCACCCCACACGCCTCGCCGGCGCCCTCGGCCCCCTCCACCTCGGCCCCCACCCTCCCGATCGCCGCCGAGCCCGCGCCGCCGCAGCACCACCTCGCGCCCCATCGCGGGGGCGCGCCGCCTCGCCCGCTCCTCGCCTTCTCCACGCTCTCGCTCGCCGCCGCGGGCGGCGCGGCCTACCTCACCGCCGACGACCTCGAGGAGACGCTGCGGCGGTCCCGGACTCCGCGGGCCGCGTCGTGGACCGGATGCAGCACACGTGGGCGGCCGCGCGGGTGCTCTGGAAGTCGCTCCTGTCCGTGCTCTCGTCCGCCAACCACGAGGTGCGCTCCGGCTTCGAGCTGCGGGTCGCCGCGCTGCTCGCCGACATCGCGGCCGCCAGCGCCGCGCGACGCGCCGCCATCGTCTCCGCGGGCGGCGGCGCCGTCCTCGACTGGCTGCTCGAGAGCGTCGTCAGGGGGGCCACGCAAGCCGAGGCTGCCAGGGCGCTCGCGCACCTGGTGGCGGACCCATGGGTCGCGCCCGCCGTGCTCGGACGCCCGCACGCCGTGCCGTGCCTTCTCCAGTTCATCTTCTCGTACCAGCCCACGCGCGGCAAGAAGGTAATGGCTCATCTTACTTTTTGGAGTTCTATTTTCTGCTTGCTTTGCTTTGCCTGATTGACATAATGTAGGTTGGTTGTAGAAGCTCGTAATAGGTGATTATGTGATGTAGTTTTATCCAATTTTTGTGATTGTTAGCCACTCCATGAAATCGATATATTATGCCCCAATACTTTTTCATATACTCTGTAGCATCAATCGATATTTATATTTTCTAGATAGGCATATCGATTTGGTGTTGCCCGGTTTGTAGCAAGGACATAGGGTATTTATCAGCTGTGTCATTGGATTCAAATGGTGAGATCTCGTGTGAATATAGCTCATTGTCTACTGCCTAGCTTATAACAAGTGGAAATGAGTTTGAGCTCATTTTGGCAAGACTTGGATATCATTGATTCAGTGCCATGTCTTCAATTGGTATTAAATCTATGCCTGGTTGCTTGAGCTATTTCTACTGAATCTAGCCGAATGTGGTTCCAGTTCTGAACCTGCAAATTCTCTGTGCAAATTTGTCATTGTTGGCTTTGTCTTAGGGCCCTTAAACTTATCACTTGGAGATGTTTTTTCATGTATGAGAATAATAAACTTCACTTATGAAAGGCAAAGGCAAACACAATAGTTGACATGATGTGAGGAAATTACAACAAGAGAATTAGCGTGATCTGTGGACAGCATATTTACATGTCCTTTTCTTAAAACAATTAATCTACTACTAGGAAGGAGTCTAATGTTGCAGTGTGGATCTGATACTTCTTTCATGTGCTAAATTGATCTGGCATCAGTAGGGGAATGTTGATATTTTATTTCCTGTATGTCAATTAGTTGCAAAATACAGAAAATGGCATATTCTGTTTGGTTCTACAAGGTAAAGGCTGTATGAACATTTTTGTTGCTGATCAGTCTTCTTAAGCTTAATTATTTTATTGAATGTATATCAACCTTCTTAGGCACAATTTATTTTATAAAAAGAAGCTACACAGATTTCTTAGTGTTCTAGCTTTTCCACTTCCATGGACACTTATCTGCTTGTACCTAATATATTTTCAATTTCGAAACAGAAATCTTCATTTGATGGTTCAGATCATTCTAAAGGCAGGAGCATGCTTGTGGCTGCACTTATGGATATCATCACTTCTAACTGCGATAATGCCGACTACTCGTTGTTTAAGCCTTTGCTGCCTGCTGATGCTGATACAAGAGATATTGCAACAGCAATTGAAGTTATTGAGCAAGGGGGGATGCATTTTGATGACCATGAGGATAATAGCAGTAATGATGGTGACACTGGATTAAAGGGGATAGGTATTAAGGTGCTTGGTGGAACCACAATATTGGGATTCTCTAGAGAAAATAACTCAGACGATGATATTATGGATGTATCATATGATAGTAGAAGATTTGTGGTGGAACAGACTGCTGCTGAGTCTCAACTGCTTGGGAAATCAAGCTCTTCTGCTGTCCCAGGGCTTTGGGATGATTTGCAGAGGGAGCATGTAGCTGTACCTTTTGCTACATGGGCTCTTGCAAACTGGGCTATAGCTTCAGATCTGAACCGCACCCGTATTCAAGAACTTGATAGTGATGGGCATGCAGTTGCAACAGCGCTGAAAGCAGCTGAAAGAACTGTTAAGTGGCATGGAACTCTGGTGGCTCGAGCTCTTTTAGAAGACAAGAATTTGGCCTTGGCTCCATCAGTTCCTGATTGGTGCTCTAGTCTTCTTTCTACAGCTTCTCAGGCTACTGTAAACAACGACATGTCAATGGGTCAACTGTCATTATCAACATTCCTATTATCTATGATGCGGTGTAATGAGTCGAAATTTGTGATAAGGCAGAAGGGCCTTCATCCTCTTCGTAGTATTGCAAAAAGATAGAAAATCAGAATGGCCAGAGCAGTATGAAAGAATCAATAGCTAGTGCTCTGAGTTTGCTTTATGCTGGTGAAGTTCCTTTATCGCTTGAGGAATCTCAAAGATGGTCTGGAATTCTTCTCAGATGGCTTTTGATAAATCTGTATCAGATAAAACACATCTTACAGCTGTGAAAATCCTTTCATGCATACTTGAAGATTATGGTCCATCTTCTGTGCCAATTTCTCAGGGATGGTTAGCTCTTGTCCTTTCTGATATTCTTGGAGACAACAAGGCCCAAAGTTCAAAAGGAACCACACAGCCTGAACCAGAGAAAGTGAAGGTACTCATTTCTTTTGTATCATTACAAAATATATTTTGGATTAGTCTTTTGTCAGAGCTCACCTATCCATTTTAATGATGTAACTATATGTATACATGCTTAGGATCATTAAAATGGACCAAACAACATGTATACATACAGTTACATCATTAAAATGGATAGGTGAGCTCTGACAAAAGTACTGTTTCAATCTATAGATATTGCCTTAGACATCATCACAGTTTGCAATACCTTCGATGATGTTTTTTCTGGTAGTTTGTTAGTACACATTATAAATGTGTAACGACCATAGCTCTTTATATAATTACAATAGATTGTTAGAGTTATCTCATCGTGGACATAAGCATGTTCTTTAAAACATTCAGTCTTTGACAGGAAACCAGAATCCCTTTTGATGAGAATGTTTATTTAGTAACAAAGTTATCATTCCATTGTAGCATCATTTATTGTCAATACATGTAGGCATGTGCCTGCTGTCATGTTTTTTGGTCTAATATTACCAATTTACCATGTTACATTATCAACTTGATCTGCATTGTAGAATTTATTGTGAAACCTGATAATCCTAATGACTTAATACTGGTATATATCTTTCTTTTTTGTTCACATTCTAAACTTGATACTGGTATATTACCATTGCTACATTATAAACTTGATATACATTATAAACTTGTTCTTCATCCTACCATCCTAATACAACTTATGTTATTGACAGAATCCGGTTGATTACCATAATGCTTCCACTGCAACTCAGGTCTTGAATCAATTAGGTAGCGCTGTTGTTAAATTAGCAAGCGCCCAATTGAACTGTGAGCCTGGGTCTGATGACAAAGATAACGGGCCACTTTCTGATTTTCTATCTCTTGAGCCATTTGTAGCTCTAAAGAATATGAACAAAAAGAATCCACCCAAGTTTGATGCTGCTGACTCAGCATCAGCAACGCTCAAGGAATAAAAGCTCTAGCTGAGCTTTGTTCTGAGGATGGTGCATGCCAAAAGAGAATAGCTGATCTAGGAGCTCTTCCCTTGTTGAGGCGCATCCTCCTGGGTGATGATTATGAAAAACTTGCTGCAATCGAAGCATATGATGCATCTCGTATTCGAGAAGTGCAAGACAAGAATGTGGCTTCTAACGTTTCATCTACTGATGCGACCACTGATCCCTCAAGTGTACGGGTTCCTCCTGCAGCACATATCCGAAGGCATGCTGGACGGCTGCTTACCATTCTCTCTCTTCTACCCAATTCAAAGAAGGAAATTATTTCTGATGATGTATGGTGCAAATGGCTCGAGGATTGTGCTAGTGGGAGAATTTCCTGCAATGATATAAAACTAAAAAGCTACTGCAGGTTAACATTATTGAACATATTCTGTTCCGAGAGTCCAAATACAAGAAAACCCTCTGATGAATATCCTGATTCAGAAAGTGAGTATAAAAGAAATTGTCCTCAGTTTGGAGATGCACTATTCCTGCTAAATCCGGAGTTACCTCTTGAAGTTCATGTGGACAATAGTGGTTTGGGGATTTTAAGAGTTTCAAGAGATAATTGTAAGGAAGATGGAAGTATTGAAGATCCTGGCTCTGAAACTGCGAACTCTGTAGATGATGCCGATGCTGCATCCAAAAGTGTCCCTTTGATGGATGTTGTGTTTGTCCATGGCCTTCGTGGTGGCCCATTCAACTCATGGCGAATTGCTGATGACAAATCATCAACTACTAAAGCTGGTTTGGTGGAAAGCATTGACGAGGATGCTGGGAAAGAGGGCACATGCTGGCCAAGAGAATGGCTTGCGGCAGATTTTCCTCAAGCACGTTTTTTTACAGTCAAATACAAGGTTTGTCTTTGATGCCTCATCAATTCCCTTCACCTGCTATTTTTCTCACACTTAGTTATCTGTATTGAGCCCTTCCTATATTTGAGTTGTTCTGGTGCATTTGAATATTTCTGTTGATACTGACTTTGTTGGTTCTAAACTTTTCAACGTCCTTACCGATTTTGAATACCTTGCGCAGACAAATTTGACCCAATGGACTGGAGCCAGCTTGCCTCTTCAGGTAACTAATGAGACTTCTTTAGCCTTTTTATGCTCTGTGTATGGTCGCCTCCTTCTCGACATTCTCTCCTGGGCCAACTAAAGAACCTTGGGTTTTTGTGTGCCCTTATATACCCTTTATATGAGACCTGGACCAGCTTGTCAACATTACAAGTTACACTCCAACTATTTTGAACTTTGTAGTGGCATATGGTGACCCTTTTTTGTTATTGCTGGAAGTTTTCATTGTGCAACTGCAGTGACTTCCCATCATATTTCAAGATTTTCTGTCTGATGCTATATATGTTGGTAGCTCTTTTCATGTTACTGATTATTTGTTGTTTTTCTCACTCAAAGATCCTATTTGTTTTATAGGAGGTGAGCTCTATGCTGCTGAGGAAGATGGTGGCTGCTGGGATCGGTAGTCGGCCTGTTATTTTTGTGACGCACAGGTGAGGATTGTTATTCGGTCTATGATGCTACTTGGCGTAGTGCTATATTTGTTGTGGTAACTCCTCACTTATATAACTGCTATTCACTGAAATAACTTATGCCTTGCTTTCTCCCCATTTTTATACTTGCAGCATGGGAGGACTGGTCGTTAAACAGCTTTTATATCAAGCAAAGCTGAATAACTATGACAAGTTCCTGAACAATACTATTGGGCTAGTATGTATTTTTGTGTGTTAAATTTTGTGATTATCTGTGTGCCTTGTGAATACGATCTAACTATTTCTGCATCACAGGTTTTCTATAGTTGTCCCCATTTTGGTAGTAAACTTGCAGACATGCCATGGCGTATGGGTTTAGTGTTTCGTCCTGCTCCTTCGGTATGGTCTTCTATTCCTGATTTGATAAACTTGCTTACAAATTGATAGTTTTCGTCTTCTCTATATGTTCTGACATTTAATTTCGACAGATTGGGGAGTTAAGAAGTGGATCTCCAAGACTAGTTGAACTGAATGATTTTGTGCGTCAACGCCACAGCAAAGGATTTCTTGATGTTCTTAGTTTTAGCGAGGTAATAACATTCATATATTGCCAAGTTTCACTGCCATAATGCTAAGTTATATATGCTAATTGGTTCCATGACAGACCCAGGTCACACCGATTGTTGAAGGATATGGCGGTTGGGCACTTCGTATGGAGATAGTACCCATTGAATCTGCATACCCAGGCTTTGGGGAGCTTGTAGTAAGTATTTTTTTCACAATTCATTGCACATGGAATTATTGTTGTTGTTTTGCAAATGATGGACTTATTATTATCACAAGGGCCTTAACATATCATCACATGTGATGCAGTTCAATATTAATCCTGATTATGTCAATGTTAATTTTGTTGATAGTCAAAACTAGTTTTGGGATATCACTGGAAAAATCAAGGCTGCTTAGATTTTTTAGATTAAATAGGCTACTAAGCCATATGGGCCCTTCCTACATTTTTCCACCATTTGTGTTCCTTGTATGCTTCCATAATTTCATTGGTTCTAATTTTTGCAAATTTCAAGCATTTACCATTATGTTCTTTTTATTTATATGCAGGTTCTACCGTCCACTGATCATATAAATTCATGTAAGCCAGTTAACAAGAACGATCCTTCTTATGCGGAAACCTTGGCATTTTTGGAGAAGAACTTTAAATTGCGTCTGAAAAGAGCAGAACCCTAGGTCTTGTTTCAGAGTGCACCATGCAGTTGGATGTTAATGGTGCATAAAGTTTTCACCAATATGGAGGCTTGATTTCCCTTTTCCTCCAGAGATTTTCTCCCGTTAACGGCAAATGGTGGTAGATCTGACGAAGTGATTTGGGCGTGCTGTGTTTTATGAAGCTCGTACCGAACTGTGTATATAGTACTAAAATTGCACATAGCAGTTAGGTTGTAAATAGCTGTCTTTACCTTTTAGTTGACATGAGAGTTGTCCCCTTCATCCCGTGTGATGAAGCTATATGCCTCAATGCATGTATCATCTCAACAGTTTTCAGCAATAGTTTTTCTCAAAGGAATCTTATATTATGAGTGTATATAATTTTTTTGAGTTGGATTTGTTTTTGATCGAGGTTTATTGGAGGTTGATATTCAAAGTTAAAGAAAATTTTTGATCCAGAGTTCGCACTTAAAAACTTTTGTGGGCTGTACAAAAAGTAAGAAAACGGAAACATACTTTCGGCCCATTTACGGCCTGACGATGGCAATCCCCCCTGTCTCCAGCCACACCATCTCCTTTCTCCTGACCTGCAGTCCTACAGAACAGATTGAAGCGGAGCCTCCTACCCACCTCGCCGCCCTCGCCTAAAACCCTCGCCGCCCTCCTCCGGCTCCCCGCCTCTTGTCCACCGGCGGCGACGCGTCGGTAAGCAATCAGTTCATCCCAATGTTCCACCACTAATTCTCCACCCCGTCGCCTCACTCTTTCTTCTGTGGCTCCTGGGATTCGACCTAATCTGATCGTGAGCCCCGATTTCCCCCGCAGACCTGCGAAGCGATGGTGGACGCGTGGTGGCCTCTGCTGGGCGCGGCGATCCCGGCGCTGGTGGCGGGTCAGTTTGTCCGCATCAAGCGCCGCCGCGACGAGGAGCAGCGCCTCAAGGCGGCGCGCGGGCGGGAGAAGAGCTCCGACGAGGTCTTCGTCTGCGAGCGCGTGTGCACCTCCAAGCGCATGCTCAAGAAGGTGGGGGCCTTCTCCAAGGACCCCATCCCGGGAAGACCTGCGTCACCGTCTGCGGCGTCTCTGAACTCGACGCCTGCGCCGACGCCTGCGCGCGCACCGTCTGCGTCAACCAGCACCAGGTGCCCAACTGGAACGACGTCTGCCTCAAGAGGTGCCAGAGCGAGTGCCTCAAGCTCTCCTCTACCCTCATGTAATGGCCATCTCGCGATTGTGCTGCGCTCCTTAGGCACGCACCACCCGTCAGGTTCTCTGTTTCTATCCATATCGTAGGTTCTTATCTGCTGCTACCCATATCATGGTTGAGGAACTTCAGACATTGATAACTGTCTATCTCGAGTTCAGACATTGATGACTGTCTATCTCAAGGAATTGGAGTGGGTGAATGTTGCTGGTCAAGGTGGTTATGTCTTCCATTCCATTGGCTCTTGCACATTTCTACTGCAGAATTTGTTTCTTTAACTGATTGTGAGTACTAGGTGCCATGTCCTGATTTTTGGGTCACAGCAGAGCCTGTGGGTCCTCCAGGATGAATGTTGGTTTCGACATTCACTTTTAGCAGGAGCCTGGGAGACCTCCAGGATGAATGTTATGTTGGTTTCGAGATTCATTTTTAGTAGGTTGCTTATGTCTTCTAATAATTGAATTATTTTTATGAATTGAATATTATAAGTTTCTCGGGTGGTTTGTTTCACTAAGGTGCCATATCCTGATTCTTGAGTTACAACAGAGCCTGAGTCCTCCAGGATGAATGTTTGTTTCAACATTCATTTTTAGTAGGTTGCTTATGTCTTATGATAATTGAATTATTTCTATGAATTGAATATTATAAGTTTCTAGGGTAGTGGTTTGATTGATGTTGCACAATGACATGTATTACTCTTCACAGTTTAAGCTAAGAGGTAAGAACTCTGAAATACTTGTGGGCTCCATATTCAAAATCTTTTTTTTTAATAATCCATATTCAAATTTTAGATCTGTGATTTTTAAGGTTTCTGAGAGTTAAAATTTGTCAGTACCATGATAGATTAATCCTGCTTGTTGGAGTACCTACTTTCGAGTGCAAAATGCAAATATCCATGGTGGTTATCTTGTTGGTTTTAGAGAACTTCAGTTAGTTGCATGCCACATTTTATTTGACTATCCTGATTGTACCTCATGTTTCTTGTTGAAAGTAATGGCAATACCATCTTCAAATTGCATTTGTCTAGGAGGTCAGATGGCTATTTGGTTAACTTCTCTAACTCAGTACCATTTGCTTTCTGAATTTTTGGAGATGTAAGTCTTCTTTCTTATATTCTCATTACAAGATCACTGGTTTTCAAGTGAAAAGAACAATGACAGTTGTGTTGTCGGGAACTTGGGATAGTGGGGGTCATAAATTATTACTAGGTTCAAGCTGACCACAGATGAGATCCAATAGTTAAGACTTTACTAGCTTGCATTTTGCAATAAGTTATATTACTTTGAATACATTTAGGCATTTCTTATGTATTTGGTTCTTAAGGGTGTTTGGATTGCACAAGCTGCATGAGGTAGCCATACTTCACCTTATTGCCTTAAGAACATTGCATCTGCCAAATTTTAGTTGGTTAAACATTGTCTTTTGGTTTGCAAGAATGGTTAATCAGACATCTTGCTAACAGATCTGAGAATGTAGAAGACCTTCTCAATAAAAACATGAAGTAAAAATGGCATGGACCAATATCCATGGTAATAAAGACCGAAACATAATTCAGCGTGTAGTGAAGTATATGTACTTGGTGTTTGAAATTTAAATGGAGAGCACAGATCGACAAATGCATGCTATGCTTGTTAATGCAATCTTTTTGCCACCAGATTAGCGAAATTGTTTTCTTCTTATGTCCAGTGAAGTTTTTTTTTTTGGTGTATAAAAATGTGATGAAATTTAAGCCAATATATCTGGTTGTACTAACGTCATATAATCAGTATGAGTACGACCGTGAGCGTTAGGAAAAGCCTTTGACCAACAATTACTCTGTTAACGTATAGAGTATTTTGACAGAGTCAATGTTCTTAGATTTGTATTCAAAAGGACTAACGATCAGTTCCACATTATATAGATCAAATGCTAGTGGAGTCATTGTTGGTTAAATCTTGTCGCTATGGATTATGAAATGAAATGTGCCTAAAGGGCAATACGGGGAACCTGGATTCCATATGATGAAGTTGGTGCATCAGAGTCCTCAACTACATTTTGCTCCTCGACTGATGCTATTAATCTAATTCAGTATTTTCACTGGTCTTTCAACTCAAAATTTAGAAGCATGACAGCAGGGCAGAACATAACAAACTAGCGTGATGGGATGATCTATGAGATGTTGAAGGGGGAGGCGTGAGTGGTGTAAATTGGGGAATGGAGATTTGGGAAGGAAATGTGCTTGACCAATCTGCTGGTTACGGATTAAGAAACGACCATTGATTGGAACTATCGCATGATTAACTTTGAATCATCGCTACCCTTGTCCGTTTCCAGTTATTCTTTTTTTTTGAGAAACAGCCGGCTTCATTCATATATGGGGATCACTTGTACAATCTTTCGCTATGATGTCCCAGAGAGCCCGGGGGTGGTATTTGCCACTCCACAACCGGGTTACTTTTGGGACACAAGCTTAGTACACATATGCGCAAGCGAATTACAAGTTCTACTAGAAAATTGCAAAACAAAAGCTTCTAGTTGCCGGCTGAGCTCCTCGATCTGTTGAAGGATAGGGCCGACTTCAGATGATTGTGTCTGGCGCTTCTCCCACAAGCTGACGAGTATCTGGCAATCAGTCTCCACGACCAGGCGTCGAGCTCCCCGTTCCACTGCAAATCTGATTCCATCACGGCAGGCGGCGGCTTTCGTCGAGTACACTGAGACAGTGATCATACCACAAGGATCTGCCTCCACACGATCGACCATTGTCATCTCTCATCGCTACACCAGTCGCTCCACGACCTTCTCCAGCCAGGAAGGAGGCGTCCACATTGACTTTAACCCAGCCTGGCTGTGGTCGCTGCCATTGCTGCCGAGAGGGTTGGGCCTGCTGTTCTTTAATTGGATGTGAATTCTGCCACAGATCGAAGGCAGTATCCTTGATCCACTCGACTGCTTGTCGCACAGGGATTTCAGGCTCCCCATGTCTCCTCTTATTGCGACTCATCCATAGTGACCACATGCCGCAAAGAATAATCGCTGCATCCTTCTCCGGGCACACAGCAGGATCGATCAGGTCTCTTGCCCATGTCTGATGATGAAGCGTTGGCAATTTAACACCAGTCAGGGCTCGGGTTTCCCTCCAGAAGTGTTGAGCAATTGTGCAGTCCATCAACACATGTTAGGACAGAGATAACAAAGTTTTGAATCTTGAAATCTTTATTAAGTGTTGAGCAATTGTGCAGTCCATCTTTATTACGTTTCCAGTTATTCGATGGCCTCTGAAATTCACAAGAGATAACAAAGTTTTGAATCTTGAAATCTTTATTACGTGTCTTACATTTTAGGGCGAGAGGGAGTAATAATTTAGGGGAGCGTATCTTATGAAAATCCGGCTTTGTGTGCAAACTATGAAAACTACAATCAAGTACGGGATTATCCGATAATCTCGGATGAAGGTAGATCGTTTATCCCAAAGCCCTCCCACCAATTCATCTTAATCATTTTTTTGCAAGTCACCCCAGCCCCTACGCCTGTACAGTTTTCTGTCTCCGTTAATTACGTCGGTGTCTCATCGCGTGCGCGGCTGCCGCCGCCGCCGATCCCCGTCGCGCCGCCCATTGGAGATCGACGCAGCGATCACGTCGACATGGAGACCGGTGGTGTTGGTCTGGCTGCAGGTGTCGGCGTTGTACGCAACGACGAGGCCGTACGCAACGACGAGGCCGATCTTGCATATGCTCCCTGTTGTGGATCGCTGTGGACGTAAAGAACACCGCTGTGACTCGTCGATCAATAAGCTGGTGCTCGACTTCCTTTACCCAAAACCTGAACTTACTCCTGATGTCAGTCAAGACTCGGACTGCACCCTCTCGACCTTACCGCTGGAGTCTTCTGCAGCGGAGGTCCCTCCCAATACCAGAAGACGCTGAGCCTGCTAAGGCTGCTCCACGATCAGCGCAGAAGCGATGGACCAGCTTATTGATGCGATGGACCAGTGCCGTCGATCGGCAGCCACGCGCGGTTAAGAGCCGGGGGGCGGCAGCGCTTTGCTGGGCGCGAGCGAAGCCACGCGGAGCCGACGGCGATGGTCCGTCACACGCGATGGGGGCGGCGCCGAGTGGAGTCGAGTCGCGGACGGAACGGACGGAACGGAGACGGAAAAGTGTACAGACGCTGGGACTAGGGTGAGTTGCAAAAAAAATGATTAAGATGGAATGGTGGGAGGGCTTAAGTGGATAAATGACCCACCTTCATCTGAGATCATTGGATTAGAATTCTGTGGACTTATTACAGTTTTCATAGTTTCCACAGTATTTTGGCATTTGAGTTCTGCACCAGGCCTCAAACTTTTAGGTATGGCCCTGCAATCATCACAATGAAGCTAGTGAACGCAACCGAAACAATGCTGTGCGTCGTAAGCCGTTTGATCAATCGACGGAGTGGCAGATCTGCTCGAACGCGCGTCGGCGTGGCACTCTGTGACGGCCATGAACAGGTCGACGCCACCCTTGGCAGTGCGCGACGGCACCAAGAAGCGGTGGAACCGGTGCCGAGCACCGAGGTCCATCTGGTGGAACCGGATGTCCACCAGGTGCGGACACAGCGTCACAGCGGAAGAGCGGTGGAAGAGGAAAACCCGGCCCGCGCTTTATGGGCTCTGTGGCTCCTTCATGGGCCAAGAGAACTAAGGGCATCAGTGGGTGGGCAGCCCCAATATAGCAGCAGTAGCAAGGAGCAAGTATGGAAATGCACATGGTTTGCCGGTAGGAAGAAGTCGCAATATGTGCGCATGTGGTATATTTTCATGCATTTGTTTTAAGTTCTAGCTAAATTTTGACCTTGATAAAAACAAATTTTAGGTCCACCACTGCCAGATCGCGTGGTTTGGAAAGAGATTTTGGATCAAGCATTTTTGGAAAAGGATCGGTAGCCATCAGAGAATCGGGTCAGCTACAGTCGTTCCAAGCACGCAGGGGAGAGGGGACAGACACTCCATCAGAGAACCCAAATGCTATTCGGCGCGCGTGCGCCCGACTAGCTGCTAGTGCACGCTTCCCTTTTCTAGTAGTTGTGTGCGGTTCCCTTCCTGTTCCGGTAACTTTTTGTCGTACAAGGTCAGAAGACATTACAGGTCGACGGCCATTTTTTTTTAAAAAAATCGAAATACTGGTGGTTCCTTTTCCCCTTTCCCTCCTCGTGCTCGCTACTCAACTTTGGTTTCATCTTCTTCCATCTAGAGGTCGAAGCTCCGTCACCGCGGCACGGCCTCGATTTTGGGGTGTCCCCGGCTGACCTCCCCGTCAACGTGGAGGTAGAAGGGCCGTCGAGACGCTGGTGTCCGTCGTCGACGTGGAGAGGAGAAGGTCCGTCGTCGCCGGGCGGCCTCAATTTGGGCGGATTCGTCACCACGCGGCCTCGATTTGGTGCGGATTCGTCGGTGCGGCACTACGGCCTCGATCCGAGGCGGAGGCGAGGAAGGAATCGAGCGACGGGGCGAGGGTTGAGGAGCGAGGGCCCGACGGGTTCGCCGCCCATCTAGATCTAGCGCTTCTGATCTGGATCGGAGGAAGGATCCAAACCCTGCCGCGCGACGCGGCAGTCGGCTGCGCCGCCGCGAGGATGTCGGCGTCGTCACCGGTGGCGCCCTCCAACGACTTCAGCTCCTCCGAGTTCGTGCCGCCTCCTCGTCCGCCTACACTCCCCCACTCTTCGTCCCTCTGCTCCCGCCGAGCCTGCGTGCGAGCCGTGCTTCATCCTTTCGTGGCCATCGTTGTGTTGCGGAGTAGAGGCGACGGAGGCCACTGGCCCCGTCGATGGTGTGGACGAGCCGGGGGTTGAGTAGTTTGAGGCTGGGCGTATTTGCATTCCTTACTTGCTTTGCGATTACTGCTATTACTGCCTCCTACTCTGCTCATGCTACCGAGTTCAGATTTAGATAGGAAAATATCTAATGATACTTCCCTGTCTGGTCTCAGTTTGCTACTGATTTATATTCTAAACGAATATTCATGAAATCTGCTTAGTACTTAGCTTGAAATATGCTTTAGTTATTGAATTTTGATTAGATAGCACAGTAACTTTTTTGCATCGCAGATGCGTGCTTGGTGCATGTGTTAAAAAAATTGCTGGTACGTGGATCCATGTACTCGCATGAGTTTGAAGAGTTCGCTCAGGGCTTTGGATGGACATATGAGACAAATTCAAAACATGATTGAGCACTCTCATAGCCAATAAAAATATAGAGCAACAACTCTTTAGTTAGTATTTTACAGGAATATTTAAACATGAGTTACTGTGATAGAAGGCCATGGAAAGGTTGGTTGATGTTTGTATATCAGGTTATATTTTAGATAAGAATATTTCCTGAAATGAATATATTGCATAAAAAGGAATGTTTGCTTATATATATTTTTTTCTTTTAATGCAGATAGTTGATCCACATACTGCAAGTGTGAATGGTAAGCTCTATATTGATAAGCACGTACTAGTGGGATATCATTATAGAGCATGTTAATTATAGATTCTGATACTGCATTAGATTTTCCTTCAAAACCTGAGAAAAATTGCAACAGTGAGAGGTGGGTGTATTGCTTTTCTGAGTTTGATAGCATTTTCAATGGCTTAAAACGTGAAGTTCATATGTTTATCTGACAACAGAAAATTTTAAGAGGATTTGATGAAGGTGTGAGTATATATTTAGAGGAGCCAAGATAATGAATCTGTCGGCTGCAGGCAGTACCGGGACGAAGTAGTCAGCACTGAGATCCGGCGGCCGCTGCAGCGAGAGGACGACAACTTGTCACTGGCGACAGCCTCCAACGCCACCAGCTCCTCCAGGTACGGGGTGTTGCCTCGTCCTCCTGTGCTCACATACCCCCCTTGCTCTCCGTCGTACAAGTGCATTGACAGGATGGATACGGGATGGCCTTGGGGGCATGCAGATTGGGAGATGGGGAGCAGCAGGGCAGTTTTTGTGTGGTTGTTGCATATGATTTTTGGTGATTTGGTGCCCCCTGCTTCTTCAGGGGAATAAGAAAATTGAACCCAGATATTCAGTGTTGACCATGCACATACGCTAAGCCTATGACAATGGCAATCGCTCTAACGACTAAGATTGGATAATGAAATCCCCAGGAACGTCAAATGTGTTTGTAGTACCGTAGCATTTCATATGCTTGCTAAGTTTTGCTCCTCTCTTTTTCCGTAAGACTTCGTGTGTCGAGTAGTGTGCTCGTTGATTTGGGAGTCGTGCGTGTCCCCCTTTTGGACATTTTTGCTCCATTTACTTTCTCTACATCTCACATAGAGGGTTTTGTTGGACTTGTGTGACCTCTGGAGGTCAATTGGGTTTGTATTCAGGGTGAGTGCAGGGGCCATTTTGTTATGTGTAAGGTTGTGTAGTCACAGCTCCAAGTATTCCCGGTTGTATGTAGGGGTTTAGGAGATTGCTTAATTTTTTTTCTCAACATCTCACAACGTGGGTTTTAGACTTTTTTAGTGCGACCTCTAGAGGTTAAGTTTGTATTCGGGGTGCAGGAGCCATGGATTCAGGGCCATTCCGGTGTGCTTAATTTTGTGAAGTTCATAGCTCCTAGTATTCCTGTTAGTATGTAAAGGTTTAGGAGATTATTTGGGGAAATCTTCTGGGGTTGTTATGCGGAAGTTCAGGGTAGTGAATGCTTGTTTTACTGTACCTGTAAACTCTGCAGATTTAGTTGTCATGCTTGTTTGCGTCAGCAAAATTAAGTAGTTGGACATTAACTAAGATGCAAAATTAGTAGCCATGCTTGTTTCTGTCAACAAAAATTAGTTGTCTAAGTAGTGGGTGTTTAGGGGTCGGATGATGTAGATATTATTACCAATTTCATAATGTGCTCCTATCTTAAACACATATATTTTTTCATGTTTTGGTGTACTTGCAGTTGTTTGATTTGAAGGACTCATGAGCATATATAATACAGCCCGGTTAGTGTTTAACAACTCACACATGTTTTCTTCGGCCGGAAGTAAAGAGTATAATTGATTTTTTTACTTTGAAAGACAATAATTGGTATGGATTTTGATATATATGAATGCATGTTCCTGTGCTAGAAGATTTGATATGTTAATGTATGCCCTATGTTTTTCGGAAAAAATAGTAAAATAGGAGGCCACAAATTACTTATACTCACTGTAAGATCTGTAGAACTAATTGTTGTTCATCAGGTCTGTTGATGAGGTCATAAAACTGCAAGTGTGCAAGATGTCTCTCTTGCAGCCTGTAAGTAATATTAGCTCTTACTATTTCTGTGTTGTTCCTTTTTCATATTATGAGTGTAAAGTTTTGGTTTAGAGGTGCAAAATTTATTATGTTACTGATTAAAGTTTTGAATCTATCACCATAAAGTTTATAATATTAAGATCTAATAGTATAAAGTTTGCAATGTCTGAAGCTAGCAGTGTAAAGTTTATAAGGTGATACTTTAAAGATTATAACTTCTGAGTATAAAGTTTTAAAGTGATCAATATGGATTTTATATTGTGATAGATCGAAGTATTAAATCTTTGCAGTATAAAGTTGTAATATGACAGTTCAAAGTTTTATAAATTATGAGTGAAAAGTTTGAGTGTTGCAGTATAAAGTTTATAATGCTGTAGTCCAAAGTTTTGAATCTAGTGGTACA
>JAENPR010002340.1:0-58142 GCA_018135685.1 Themeda triandra | reverse complement strand
CTCGAGAGCCTGAATGGCCCTTAACATCGGCTCCATGGCTCCGTAACCGCCATATTTGCACACACGACTTTGCTTTGCCAAGCACGGCCGGTTCACGTCCTACGGCTCCTCGCACCAAGTCAAGCACGCCCATGTGCCATGGTTAAGGCGTTTTGACACCTCCGGCCTCTCCACCACAGCATTTATTGCGGCTCGAGGACCCGAATGGCCCTTAACCATGGCTCCACAAACTCTAGAACCGCCATATTTGCACACACGACTATGTTAACGCATAGCCGGTTCCTGCGTGTCCTACAGCTCTCGGCACTAGGTCAAGCACGACCGTATGCTATGGTTAAGGTATTTTGACGCCTCGGCCTCACCACCACAATGTTTGTCATCACCCGAGAGCCCGAACGGCCCTTAACCACGCTCCATGACTCCGAACTTCCATATTTGCACACACGACGTGCCGCCGCACGGCCGGATCCCGTGCATCCTATGGCTCCGGCACCGGGTCAAGCATGCTTACGCCATGGTTAAGCCATTTTGATGCCTCTCTCCTCTCCACCATAGAGTTTTCCATCACCCAAGAGCCCGAAGGGCCCTTAACCATGGTTCCACGGCTCCAAAACGCCATATTTGCACACACAACCATGCCGCCGCATGGTCGGTTCCAACGCGTCCTATGGCTCCCGGCACGAGTCAAGCATGCCCGTACACCATGGTTAAGGCATTTTGACACATCCGGCTTCTCTACCATAGTGTTTGCCATAGCTCGAGAGCCCGAATGGCCCTTAACCTCGGATCCACGGCTCCGAACGCCATATTTGCACACAAGACTTTGCTTTGCCGCACGGCCGGTTCCCGCGTCCTAGGCTCCTCGCACCAAGTCAAGCACGCCCATGCACCATGGTTAAGGCGTTTTGACACCTCTGGCCTCTCCACCACAGCATTTATTGCGGCTCGAGGACCCGAATGGCCCTTAACCATGGCTCCACAGCTCTAGAACTGCCATATTTGCACACACGACTATGCTACCGCACAGCCGGTTCCTGCGTGTCCTACAGCTCTCGGCACTAGGTCAAGCACTACCGTATGCTATGGTTAAGGTATTTTGACGCCTCTGGCCTCACCACCACAATGTTTGTCATCACCCGAGAGCCCGAACGGCCCTTAACCACGCCTCCATGGCTCCGAACTTCCATATTTGCACACATGACCGTGCTGCCGCACGGCCGGATCCCGTGCATCCTATGGCTCCCGCACCGGGTCAAGCATGCCCGTACACCATGGTTAAGCCATTTTGATGCCTCTCTCCTCTCCACCATAGAGTTTTCCATCACCCAAGAGCCCGAAGGGCCCTTAACCACGGTTCCACGGCTCCAAAACCGCCATATTTGCACACACAACCATGCCGCCGCATGGTCGGTTCCAACGCGTCCTATGGCTCCCGGCACGAGAGTCAAGCATGCCCGTACGCCATGGTTAAGGCATTTTGACACATCTGGATTCTCTACCATAGTGTTTGCAATAGCTCGAGAGCCTGAATGGCCCTTAACCTCGGCTCCATGGCTCCAGAACTGCCATATTTGCACACACGACTTTGCTGCCGCACGGCCGGTTCCTGCGTGTCCTACGGCTCCTCGCACCAAGTCAAGCACGCCCATGCGCCATGGTTAAGGTGTTTTGACACCTCTGGCCTCTCCACCACAGCATTTATTGCGGCTCGAGGAACCGAATGGCCCTTAACCATGGCTCCACAGCTCTAGAACTGCCATATTTGCACACACGACTATGCTACCGCACAGCCGGTTCCTGCGTGTCCTACAGCTCTCGGCACTAGGTCAAGCACGACCATATGCTATGGTTAAGGTATTTTGACGCCTCTGGCCTCACCACCACAATGTTTGTCATCACCCGAGAGCCCGAACGGCCCTTAACCACAGCTCCATGACTCCAGAACTTCCATATTTGCACACATGACTGTGCTGCCGCACGGCCGGATCCTGTGCATCCTATGGCTCCCGGCACCGGGTCAAGCATGCCCGTACGCCATGGTTAAGCCATTTTGATGCTTCTCTCCTCTCCACCATAGAGTTTTCCATCACCCAAGAGCCCGAAGGGCCCTTAACCACGGTTCCATGGCTCCAAAACTGCCATATTTGCACACACAACCATGCTGCCGCATGGTCGGTTCCAACGCGTCCTATGGCTCCCGGCACGAGTCAAGCATGCCCGTACGCCATGGTTAAGGCATTTTGACACATCTCGGCTTCTCTACCATAGTGTTTGCCATAGCTCGAGAGCCCGAATGGCCCTTAACCTCGGCTCCACGGCTCCGAACCGCCATATTTGCACACACGACTTTCTTTGCCGCACGGCGGTTCCCGCGCGTCCTACGGCTCCTCGCACCAAGTCAGGCATGCCCATGCGCCATGGTTAAGGCGTTTTGACACCTCTGGCCTCTCCACCACAGCATTTATTGCAGCTCGAGGACCTGAATGGCCCTTAACCATGGCTCCACAGCTCTAGAACTGCCATATTTGCACACACGACTATGCTACCGCACAACCGGTTCCTGCGTGTCCTACAGCTCTCGGCACTGGGTCAAGCACGACCGTATGCTATGGTTAAGGTATTTTGACGCCTCTAGCCACACCACCACAATGTTTGTCATCACCCGAGAGCCCGAACGGCCCTTAACCACGGCTCCATGACTCCGAACTTCCATATTTGCACACACGACCGTGCCGCCCCGCACGGCCGGATCCCGTGCATCCTATGGCTCCCTGCACCGGGTCAAGCATGCCCGTACACCATGGTTAAGCCATTTTGATGCCTCTCTCCTCTCCACCATAGAGTTTTCCATCACCCAAGAGCCCGAAGGGCCCTTAACCACGGTTCCACGGCTCCAAAACTGCCATATTTGCACACACAACCATGCTTTGCCGCATGGTCGGTTCCAACGCGTCCTATGGCTCCCGGCACGAGTCAAGCATGCCCGTACGCCATGGTTAAGGCATTTTGACACATCTCGGATTCTCTACCATAGTGTTTGCCATAGCTCGAGAGCCCGAATGGCCCTTAACCTCGGCTCCACGGCTCCCCGAACCGCCATATTTGCACACACGACTTTGCCGCCGCACGGCCGGTTCCTGCGCGTCCTACGGCTCCTCGCACCAAGTCAAGCACGCCCATGCGCCATGGTTAAGGCGTTTTGACACCTCCGGCCTCTCCACCACAGCATTTATTGCGGCTCGAGGACCCGAATGGCCCTTAACCATGGCTCCATAGCTCTAGAACCGCCATATTTGCACACACGACTATGCTACCGCACGGTACCGGTTCCCGCGTGTCCTACAGCTCTCGGCACTAGGTCAAGCACGACCATATGCTATGGTTAAGGTATTTTGACGCCTCCGGCCTCACCACCACAATGTTTGTCATCACCCGAGATCCCGAACGGCCCTTAACCACGCTCCATGACTCCGAACTTCCATATTTGCACACACGACCGTGCCGCCGCACGGCCGGATCCCCGTGCATCCTATGGCTCCCGGCACCGGTCAAGCATGCCCGTACGCCATGGTTAAGCCATTTTGATGCTTCTCTCCTCTCCACCATAGAGTTTTCCATCACCCAAGAGCCCGAAGGGCCCTTAACCACGGTTCCATGGCTCCAAAACTGCCATATTTGCACACACAACCATGCTGCCGCATGGTCGGTTCCAACGCGTCCTATGGCTCCCGGCACGAGTCAAGCATGCCCGTACGCCATGGTTAAGGCATTTTGACACATCTGGCTTCTCTACCATAGTGTTTGCCATAGCTCGAGAGCCTGAATGGCCCTTAACCTCGGCTCCACGGCTCCCGTAACGCCATATTTGCACACACGACTTTTGCCGCGCACGGCCGGTTCCTGCGCGTCCTACGGCTCCTCGCACCAAGTCAAGCACGCCCATGCGCCATGGTTAAGGCGTTTTGACACCTCGGCCTCTCCACCACAGCATTTATTGCGGCTCGAGGACCCGAATGGCCCTTAACCATGGCTCCACCGGCTCTAGAACCGCCATATTTGCACACACGACTATGCTACCGCACGCCCGGTTCTGCGTGTCCTACAGCTCTCGGCACTAGGTCAAGCACGACCGTATGCTATGGTTAAGGTATTTTGACGCCTCGGCCTCACCACCACAATGTTTGTCATCACCCGAGAGCCCGAACGGCCCTTAACCACGCTCCATGACTCCGGAACTTCCATATTTGCACACACGACCGTGCCGCCGCACGGCCGGATCCTGTGCATCCTATGGCTCCCGACACCGGGTCAAGCATGCCCGTACACCATGGTTAAGCCATTTTGATGCCTCTCTCCTCTCCACCATAGAGTTTTCCATCACCCAAGAGCCCGAAGGGCCCTTAACCACGGTTCCACGGCTCCAAAACTGCCATATTTGCACACACAACCATGCCATGCCGCATGGTCGGTTCCAACGCGTCCTATGGCTCCCCGGCACAAAGTCAAGCATGCCCGTACGCCATGGTTAAGGCATTTTGACACATCTCGGATTCTCTACCATAGTGTTTGCCATAGCTCGAGAGCCCGAATGGCCCTTAACCTCGGCTCCACGGCTCCGAACCGCCATATTTGCACACACGACTTTGCCGCCGCACGGCCGGTTCCGCGTCCTACGGCTCCTCGCACCAAGTCAAGCACGCCCATGCGCCATGGTTAAGGCGTTTTGACACCTCCGGCCTCTCCACCACAGCATTTATTGCGGCTCGAGGAACCGAATGGCCCTTAACCATGGCTCCATAGCTCTAGAACTGCCATATTTGCACACACGACTTTGCTGCCGCACGGCCGGTTCCTGCGCGTCCTACGGCTCTCGGCACTAGGTCAAGCACGACCATATGCTATGGTTAAGGTATTTTGACGCCTCTGGCCTCACCACCACAATGTTTGTCATCACCCGAGAGCCCGAACGGCCCTTAACCACAGCTCCATGACTCCAGAACTTCCATATTTGCACACACGACTGTGCTGCCGCACGGCCGGATCCTGTGCATCCTATGGCTCCCGACCGGGTCAAGCATGCTCGTACGCCATGGTTAAGCCATTTTGATGCTTCTCTCCTCTCCACCATAGAGTTTTCCATCACCCAAGAGCCCGAAGGGCCCTTAACCACGGTTCCATGGCTCCAAAACCGCCATATTTGCACACACAACCATCCGCCGCATGGTCGGTTCCAACGCGTCCTATGGCTCCCGGCACGAGAGTCAAGCATGCCCGTACGCCATGGTTAAGGCATTTTGACACATCTGGCTTCTCTACCATAGTGTTTGCCATAGCTCGAGAGCCCGAATGGCCCTTAACCTCGGCTCCACGGCTCCGTAACCGCCATATTTGCACACACGACTATGCTTGCCTAGAACGCCATATTTGCACACACAACTATGCTAACGCACACCGGCCGGTTCTCCGCGTGTCCTACGGCTCTCGGCACTAGGTCAAGCACGACCGTATGCTATGGTTAAGGTATTTTGACGCCTCGGCCTCACCACCACAATGTTTGTCATCACCCGAGAGCCCGAACGGCCCTTAACCACAGCTCCATGACTCCGGAACTTCCATATTTGCACACATGACCGTGCTTTGCCGCACGGCCGGATCCTCGTGCATCCTATGGCTCCCGACCGGGTCAAGCATGCCCGTAAACCATGGTTAAGCAATTTTGATGCCTCTCTCCTCTCCACCATAGAGTTTTCCATCACCCAAGAGCCCGAAGGGCCCTTAACCACGGTTCCACGGCTCCAAAACTGCCATATTTGCACACACAACCATGCCGCCGCATGGTCGGTTCCAACGCGTCCTATGGCTCCCCGGCACGAGTCAAGCATGCCCGTACGCCATGGTTAAGGCATTTTGACACATCCGGATTCTCTACCATAGTGTTTGCCATAGCTCGAGAGCCCGAATGGCCCTTAACCTCGGCTCCACGGCTCCGAACCGCCATATTTGCACACATGACTTTGCTGCCGCACGGCCAGTTCCTGCGCGTCCTACGGCTCCTCGCACCAAGTCAAGCACGCCCATGCGCCATGGTTATGGCGTTTTGACACCTCTGGCCTCTCCACCACAGCATTTATTGCGGCTCGAGGACCCGAATGGCCCTTAACCATGGCTCCACAGCTCTAGAACTGCCATATTTGCACACACGACTATGCTACCGCACAGCCGGTTCCTGCGTGTCCTACAGCTCTCGCCACTAGGTCAAGCACGACCATATGCTATGGTTAAGGTATTTTGACGCCTCTGGCCTCACCACCACAATGTTTGTCATCACCCGAGAGATCGAACGGCCCTTAACCACAGCTCCATGACTCCAGAACTTCCATATTTGCACACACGACTGTGCTGCCGCACGGCCGGATCCTGTGCATCCTATGGCTCCCGGCACCGGGTCAAGCATGCCCGTACGCCATGGTTAAGCCATTTTGATGCCTCTCTCCCTCCACCATAGAGTTTTCCATCACCCAAGAGCCCGAAGGGCCCTTAACCACGGTTCCATGGCTCCAAAACTGCCATATTTGCACACACAACCATGCTTTGCCGCATGGTCGGTTCCAACGCGTCCTATGGCTCCCGGCACGAGTCAAGCATGCCCGTACGCCATGGTTAAGGCATTTTGACACATCTCGGCTTCTCTACCATAGTGTTTGCCATAGCTCGAGAGCCTGAATGGCCCTTAACCTCGGCTCCACGGCTCCAGAACTGCCATATTTGCACACACGACTTTGCTGCCGCACGGCCGGTTCCTGCGCGTCCTACGGCTCCTCGCACCAAGTCAAGCACGCCCATGCGCCATGGTTAAGGCGTTTTGACACCTCTGGCCTCTCCACCACAGCATTTATTGCGGCTCGAGGATCCGAATGGCCCTTAACCATGGCTTCACAGCTCTAGAACTGCCATATTTGCACACACGACTATGCTACCGCACAGCCGGTTCCTGCGTGTCCTACAGCTCTCGGCACTAGGTCAAGCACGACCGTATGCTATGGTTAAGGTATTTTGATGCCTCTGGCCTCACCACCACAATGTTTTTCATCACCCGAGAGCCCGAACGGCCCTTAACCACGCTCCATGACTCCAGAACTGCCATATTTGCACACACAACCATGCTGCCGCATGGTCGGTTCCAACGCGTCCTATGGCTCCTGGCACAGAGTCAAGCATGCCCGTACGCCATGGTTAAGGCATTTTGATGCCTCTCTCCTCTCCACCATAGAGTTTTCCATCACCCAAGAGCCCGAAGGGCCCTTAACCACGGTTCCACGGCTCCAAAACGCCATATTTGCACACAACCATGCCGCCGCATGGTCGGTTCCAACGCGTCCTATGGCTCCCGGCACGAGTCAAGCATGCCCGTACGCCATGGTTAAGGCATTTTGACACATCTGGATTCTCTACCATAGTGTTTGCCATAGCTCGAGAGCCCGAATGGCCCTTAACCTCGGCTCCACGGCTCCGAACCGCCATATTTGCACACACGACTTTGCCGCGCACGGCCGGTTCTCGCGCGTCCTACGGCTCCTCGCACCAAGTCAAGCACGCCCATGCGCCATGGTTAAGGCGTTTTGACACCTCTGGCCTCTCCACCATAGCATTTATTGTGGCTCGAGGACCCGAATGGCCCTTAACCATGGCTCCATAGCTCTAGAACTGCCATATTTGCACACACGACTATGCTACCGCACAGCCGGTTCCTGCGTGTCCTACAGCTCTCGGCACTAGGTCAAGCATGACCGTATGCTATGGTTAAGGTATTTTGACACGTCTGGCCTCACCACCACAATGTTTGTCATCACCCGAGAGCCCGAACGGCCCTTAACCACAGCTCCATGACTCCGAACTTCCATATTTGCACACACGATCGTGCCGCCGCACGGCCGGATCCCGTGCATCCTATGGCTCCCGACCGGTCAAGCATGCCCATACGCCATGGTTAAGCCATTTTGATGCCTCTCTCCTCTCCACCATAGAGTTTTCCATCACCCAAGAGCTCGAAGGGCCCTTAACCATGGTTCCACGGCTCCAAAACTGCCATATTTGCACACACAACCATGCTGCCGCATGGTCGGTTCCAACGCGTCCTATGGCTCCTGGCACAGAGTCAAGCATGCCCGTATGCCATGGTTAAGGCATTTTGACACATCTAGCTTCTCTACCATAGTGTTTGCCATAGCTCGAGAGCCCGAATGGCCCTTAACCTCGGCTCCACGGCTCCGAACCGCCATATTTGCACGCACGACTTTGCCGCCGCACGGTTCCTGCGCGTCCTACGGCTCCTCGCACCAAGTCAAGCACGCCCATGCGCCATGGTTAAGGCGTTTTGACACCTCTGGCCTCTCCACCATAGCATTTATTGCGGCTCGAGGACCCGAATGGCCCTTAACCATGGCTCCATAGCTCTAGAACTGCCATATTTGCACACACGACTATGCTACCGCACAGCCGGTTCCTGCGTGTCCTACAGCTCTCGGCACTAGGTCAAGCATGACCGTATGCTATGGTTAAGGTATTTTGACACGTCTGGCCTCACCACCACAATGTTTGTCATCACCCGAGAGCCCAAACGGCCCTTAACCACAGCTCCATGACTCCAGAACTTCCATATTTGCACACACGACTGTGCTGCCGCACGGCCGGATCCTGTGCATCCTATGGCTCCCGGAACCGGGTCAAGCATGCCCGTACGCCATGGTTAAGCCATTTTGGTGCCTCTCTCCTCTCCACCATAGAGTTTCCATCACCCAAGAGCTCGAAGGGCCCTTAACCACGGTTCCATGGCTCCAAAACTGCCATATTTGCACACACAACCATGCTGCCGCGTGGTCGGTTCCAACGCGTCCTATGGCTCCTGGCACAGAGTCAAGCATGCCCGTACGCCATGGTTAAGGCATTTTGACACATCTGGCTTCTCTACCATAGTGTTTGCCATAGCTCGAGAGCCCGAATGGCCCTTAACCTCGGCTCCACGGCTCCGGAACCGCCATATTTGCACACACGACTTTGCTTTGCCGCACGGCCGGTTCTGCGCGTCCTACGGCTCCTCGCACCAAGTCAAGCACGCCCATGCGCCATGGTTAAGGCATTTTGACACCTCTGGCCTCTCCACCACAGCATTTATTGCGGCTCGAGGACCCGAATGGCTCTTAACCATGGCTCCACAGCTCTAGAACTGCCATATTTGCACACACGACTATGCTACCGCACAGCCGGTTCCTGCGTGTCCTACAGCTCTCGGCACTAGGTCAAGCACGACCGTATGCTATGGTTAATGTATTTTGACGCCTCTGGCCTCACCACCACAATGTTTGTCATCACCCGAGATCCCGAACGGCCCTTAACCACAGCTCCATGACTCCGAACTTCCATATTTGCACACACGACGTGTCTTTGCCGCACGGCCGATCCCCGTGCATCCTATGGCTCCCGGCACCGGGTCAAGCATGCCCGTACGCCATGGTTAAGCCATTTTGATGCCTCTCTCCTCTCCACCATAGAGTTTTCCATCACCCAAGAGCCCGAAGGCCCCTTAACCACGGTTCCACGGCTCCAAAACTGCCATATTTGCACACACAACCATGCCGTCGCATGGTCGGTTCCAACGCGTCCTATGGCTCCCGGCACGAGTCAAGCATGCCCGTACGCCATGGTTAAGGCATTTTGACACATCTCGGCTTCTCTACCATAGTGTTTGCCATAGCTCGAGAGCCCGAATGGCCCTTAACCTCGGCTCCACGGCTCCGTAACCGCCATATTTGCACACACGACTTTGCTGCCGCACGGCCGGTTCCTGCGCGTCCTAGGCTCCTCGCACCAAGTCAAGCACGCCCATGCACCATGGTTAAGGCGTTTTGACACCTCTGGCCTCTCCACCACAGCATTTATTGCGGCTCGAGGACCCGAATGGCCCTTAACCATGGCTCCACAGCTCTAGAACTGCTATATTTGCACACACGACTATGCTACCGCACAGCCGGTTCCTGCGTGTCCTACAGCTCTCGGCACTAGGTCAAGCACGACCGTATGCTATGGTTAAGGTATTTTGACGCCTCTCGGCCTCACCACCACAATGTTTGTCATCACCCAAGATCCCGAACGGCCCTTAACCACGCTCCATGACTCCGTAACTTCCATATTTGCACACACGACCGTGCTTTGCCGCACGGCCGGATCCCGTGCATCCTATGGCTCCCGGACCGGGTCAAGCATGCCCGTACGCCATGGTTAAGCCATTTTGATGCCTCTCTCCTCTCCACCATAGAGTTTTCCATCACCCAAGAGCCCGAAGGGCCCTTAACCACGGTTCCACGGCTCCAAAACTGCCATATTTGCACACACAACCATGCCGCCGCATGGTCGGTTCCAACGCGTCCTATGGCTCCCGGCACGAGTCAAGCATGCCCGTACGCCATGGTTAAGGCATTTTGACACATCCGGCTTCTCTAATATAGTGTTTGCCATAGCTCGAGAGCCTGAATGGCCCTTAACCTCGGCTCCACGGCTCCAGAACTGCCATATTTGCACACACGACTTTGCTGCCGCACGGCCGGTTCCTGCGTGTCCTAGGCTCCTCGCACCAAGTCAAGCACGCCCATGCACCATGGTTAAGGCATTTTGACACCTCTGGCCTCTCCACCACAGCATTTATTGCGGCTCGAGGACCCGAATGGCCCTTAACCATGGCTCCACAGCTCTAGAACTGCCATATTTGCACACACGACTATGCTACCGCACAGCCGATTCCTGCGTGTCCTACAGCTCTTGGCACTAGGTCAAGCACGACCGTATGCTATGGTTAAGGTATTTTGACGCCTCTGGCCTCACCACCACAATGTTTGTCATCACCCGAGAGCCCGAACGACCCTTAACCACAGCTCCATGACTCCAGAACTTCCATATTTGCACACATGACTGTGCTGCCGCACGGCCGGATCCTGTGCATCCTATGGCTCCCGGCATCGGGTCAAGCATGCCCGTACGCCATGGTTAAGCCATTTTGATGCCTCTCTCCCCTCCACCATAGAGTTTTCCATCACCCAAGAGCCCGAAGGGCCCTTAACCATGGTTCCACGGCTCCAAAACTGCCATATTTGCACACACAACCATGCTGCCGCATGGTCGGTTCCAACGCGTCCTATGGCTCCTGGCACAGAGTCAAGCATGCCCGTACGCCATGGTTAAGGCATTTTGACACATCTGGCTTCTCTACCATAGTGTTTGCCATAGCTCGAGAGCCTGAATGGCCCTTAAACTCGGCTCCACGGCTCCAGAACTGCCATATTTGCACACACGACTTTGTTGCCGCACGGCCGGTTCCTGCGCGTCCTACGGCTCCTCGCACCAAGTCAAGCACGCCCATGCGCCATGGTTAAGGCGTTTTGACACCTCTGGCCTCTCCACCATAGCATTTATTGCAGCTCGAGGACCCGAATGGCCCTTAACCATGGCTCCATAGCTCTAGAACTGCCATATTTGCACACACGACTGTGCTGCCGCACGGCCGGTTCCGCGTGTCCTACGGCTCTCGGCACTAGGTCAAGCACGACCGTATGATATGGTTAAGGTATTTTGATGCCTCCGGCCTCACCACCACAATGTTTGTCATCACCCGAGAGCCCGAACGGCCCTTAACCACAGCTCCATGACTCCGAACTTCCATATTTGCACACACGACCGTCTTTGCCGCACGCCCGGATCCCGTGCATCCTATGGCTCCCAAGACCGGGTCAAGCATGCCCGTACGCCATGGTTAAGCCATTTCGATGCCTCTCTCCTCTCTCCACCATAGAGTTTTCCATCACCCAAGAGCCCGAAGGGCCCTTAACCACGGTTCCACGGCTCCAAAACTGCCATATTTGCACACACAACCATGCCGCCGCATGGTCGGTTCCAACGCGTCCTATGGCTCCCCGGCACGAGTCAAGCATGCCCGTACGCCATGGTTAAGGCATTTTGACACATCCGGCTTCTCTACCATAGTGTTTGCCATAGCTCAAGAGCCCGAATGGCCCTTAACCTCGGCTCCACGGCTCCGTAACCGCCATATTTGCACACACGACTTTGCTACCGCACGGCGGTTCCTGCGCGTCCTACGGCTCCTCGCACCAAGTCAAGCACGCCCATGCGCCATGGTTAAGGCGTTTTGACACCTCGGCCTCTCCACCACAGCATTTATTGCGGCTCGAGGACCCGAATGGCCCTTAACCATGGCTCCACAGCTCTAGAACCGCCATATTTGCACACACGACTATGCTACCGCACACCGGCCCGGTTCCTACGCGTGTCGCACTAGGTCAAGCATGACCGTATGCTATGGTTAAGGTATTTTGACGCCTCGGCCTCACCACCACAATGTTTGTCATCACCCGAGAGCCCGAGCGGCCCTTAACCACGCCTCCATGACTCCGAACTTCCATATTTGCACACACGACTGTGCTGCCGCACGGCCGGATCCTGTGCATCCTATGGCTCCCGGCACCGGGTCAAGCATGCCCGTACGCCATGGTAAAGCCATTTTGATGCCTCTCTCCTCTCCACCATAGAGTTTTCCATCACCCAAGAGCCCGAAGGGCCCTTAACCACGGTTCCACGGCTCCAAAACTGCCATATTTGCACACACAACCATGCTGCCGCATGGTCGGTTCCAACGCATCCTATGGCTCCTCGCACCAAGTCAAGCATGCCCATGCGCCATGGTTAAGGCATTTTGACACATCTGGCTTCTCTACCATAGTGTTTGCCATAGCTCGAGAGCCTGAATGGCCCTTAACCTCGGCTCCACGGCTCCAAAACTGCCATATTTGCACACACGACTTTGCTGCCGCACGGCCGGTTCCTGCGCGTCCTACGGCTCCTCGCACCAAGTCAAGCACGCCCATGCGCCATGGTTAAGGCGTTTTGACACCTCTGGCCTCTCCACCACAACATTTATTGCAGCTCGAGGACCCGAATGGCGCTTAACCATGGCTCCACAGCTCTAGAACTGCCATATTTGCACACACGACTATGCTACTGCACAGCCGGTTCCTGCGTGTCCTACAGCTCTCGGCACTAGGTCAAGCACGACCGTATGCTATGGTTAAGGTATTTTGACGCCTCTGGCCTCACCACCACAATGTTTGTCATCACCCGAGAGCCCGAGCGGCCCTTAACCACAGCTCCATGACTCCGAACTTCCATATTTGCACACACGACCGTGCTTGTCGCACGGCCGGATCCCGTGCATCCTATGGCTCCGGCACCGGGTCAAGCATGCCCGTACGCCATGGTTAAGCCATTTTGATGCCTCTCTCCTCTCCACCATAGAGTTTTCCATCACCCAAGAGCTCGAAGGGCCCTTAACCACGGTTCCACGGCTCCAAAACCGCCATATTTGCACACACAACCATGCCGCCGCATGGTCGGTTCCAACGCGTCCTATGGCTCCCCGGCACGGAGTCAAGCATGCCCGTACGCCATGGTTAAGGCATTTTGACACATCCGGCTTCTCTACCATAGTGTTTGCCATAGCTCGAGAGCCCGAATGGCCCTTAACCTCGGCTCCACGGCTCCGAACGCCATATTTGCACACACGACTTTGCCGCCGCACGGCCGGTTCCCGCGTCCTACGGCTCCTCGCACCAAGTCAAGCACGCCCATGCGCCATGGTTAAGGCGTTTTGACACCTCCGGCCTCTCCACCACAGCATTTATTGCGGCTCAAGGACCCGAATGGCCCTTAACCATGGCTCCACAAACTCTAGAACTGCCATATTTCCACACACGACTATGCTACCGCACACGGCCCGGTTCCCGCGTGTCCTACAGGCTCTCGGCACTAGGTCAAGCACGATCGTATGCTATGGTTAAGGTATTTGGATGCCTCCGGCCTCACCACCACAATGTTTGTCATCACCCGAGAGCCCGAACGGCCCTTAACCACAGCTCCATGACTCCGTAACTTCCATATTTGCACACACGACCGTGCTGCCGCACGGCCGGATCCCCGTGCATCCTATGGCTCCCGGCACCGGGTCAAGCATGCCCGTACGCCATGGTTAAGCCATTTTGATGCCTCTCTCCTCTCCACCATAGAGTTTTCCATCACCCAAGAGCCCGAAGGGCCCTTAACCACGGTTCCACGGCTCCAAAACTGCCATATTTGCACACACAACCATGCCGCCGCATGGTCGGTTCCAACGCGTCCTATGGCTCCCCGGCACAGTCAAAAGCATGCCCGTACGCCATGGTTAAGGCATTTTGACACATCTCGGCTTCTCTACCATAGTGTTTGCCATAGCTCGAGAGCCCGAATGGCCCTTAACCTCGGCTCCACGGCTCCGAACCGCCATATTTGCACACACGACTTTGCTGCCGCACGGCTGATTCCTGCGCGTCCTACGGCTCCTCGCACCAAGTCAAGCACGCCCATGCGCCATGGTTAAGGCGTTTTGACACCTCTGGCCTCCCCACCACAGCATTTATTGCGGCTCGAGGACCCGAATGTCCCTTAACCATGGCTCCACAGCTCTAGAACTACCATATTTGCACACACGACTATGCTACCACACAGCCGGTTCCTGCGTGTCCTACAACTCTCGGCACTAGGTCAAGCACGACCGTATGCTATGGTTAAGGTAGTTTGACGCCTCTGGCCTCACCACCACAATGTTTGTCATCACCCAAGAGCCCGAACGGCCCTTAACCACGGCTCCATGACTCCGAGCTTCCATATTTGCACACATGACGTGCTTTGCGCACGGCCGGATCCTGCGCATCCTATGGCTCCCGGCACCGGGTCAAGCATGCCCGTACGCCATGGTTAAGCCATTTTGATGCCTCTCTCCTCTCCACCATAGAGTTTTCCATCACCCAAGAGCCCGAAGGACCCTTAACCACGGTTCCATGGCTCCAAAACGCCATATTTGCACACACAACCATGCTGCCGCATGGTCGGTTCCAACACGTCCTATGGCTCCCGGCACGAGTCAAGCATGCCCGTACGCCATGGTTAAGGCATTTTGACACATCTGGCTTCTCTACCATAGTGTTTGCCATAGCTTGAGAGCCTGAATGGCCCTTAACCTCGGCTCCACGGCTCCCGAACCGCCATATTTGCACACACGACTTTGCTTGCCGCACGGCGGTTCCTGCGCCTCCTACGGCTCCTCGCACCAAGTCAAGCACGCCCATGCGCCATGGTTAAGGCGTTTTGACACCTCTGGCCTCTCCACCACAGCATTTATTGTGGCTCGAGGACCCGAATGGCCCTTAACCATGGCTCCACAGCTCTAGAACCGCCATATTTGCACACACGACTATGCTACCGCACAAACCCGGTTCCCGCGTGTCCTACGGCTCTCGGCACTAGGTCAAGCACGACCGTATGCTATGGTTAAGGTATTTTGATGCCTCCGGCCTCACCACCACAATGTTTGTCATCACCCGAGAGCCCGAACGGCCCTTAACCACGCTCCATGACTCCAGAACTTCCATATTTGCACACACGATCGTGCTTTGCCGCACGGCCGGATCCCGTGCATCCTATGGCTCCCGACCGGGTCAAGCATGCCCGTACACCATGGTTAAGCCATTTTGATGCCTCTCTCCTCTCCACCATAGAGTTTTCCATCACCCAAGAGCCCAAGGGCCCTTAACCATGGTTCCACGGCTCCAAAACTGCCATATTTGCACACACAACCATGCTTTGCCGCATGGTCGGTTCCAACGCGTCCTATGGCTCCCGGCACGAGTCAAGCATGCCCGTACACCATGGTTAAGGCATTTTGACACATTTGGCTTCTCTACCATAGTGTTTGCCATAGCTCGAGGCCCGAATGGCCCTTAACCTCGGCTCCACGGCTCCCGAATCGCCATATTTGCACACATGACTTTGCTTTGCCGCACGGCCGGTTCCTGCGCGTCCTACGGCTCCTCGCACCAAGTCAAGCACGCCCATGCGCCATGGTTAAGGCGTTTTGACACCTCCGGCCTCTCCACCACAGCATTTATTGCGGCTCGAGGACCCGAATGGCCCTTAACCATGGCTCCACAAACTCTAGAACCGCCATATTTCCACACACGACTATGCTACCGCACAGCCCGGTTCCCCGCGTGTCCTACACCCTCGGCACTAGGTCAAGCACGACCGTATGCTATGGTTAAGGTATTTTGACGCCTCCGGCCTCACCACCACAATGTTTGTCATCACCCGAGAGCCCGAACGGCCCTTAACCACAGCTCCATGACTCCGAACTTCCATATTTGCACACACGACCGTGCCGCCGCACGGCCGGATCCCGTGCATCCTATGGCTCCCGCACCGGGTCAAGCATGCCCGTACGCCATGGTTAAGCCATTTTGATGCCTCTCTCCTCTCCACCATAGAGTTTTCCATCACCCAAGAGCCCGAAGGGCCCTTAACCACGGTTCCACGGCTCCAAAACTGCCATATTTGCACACACAACCATGCGGCCGCATGGTCGGTTCCAACGCGTCCTATGGCTCCCGGCACTGAGTCAAGCATGCCCGTACGCCATGGTTAAGGCATTTTGACACATCCGGCTTCTCTACCATAGTGTTTGCCATAGCTCGAGAGCCCGAATGGCCCTTAACCTCGGCTCCACGGCTCCGTAACTCCCATATTTGCACACATGACTTTGCCGCCGCACGGCCGGTTCCTGCGCGTCCTACGGCTCCTCGCACCAAGTCAAGCACGCCCATGCGCCATGGTTAAGGCGTTTTGACACCTCCGGCCTCTCCACCACAGCATTTATTGCGGCTCGAGGACCCGAATGGCCCTTAACCATGGCTCCACAGCGGCTCTAGAACCGCCATATTTCCACACACGACTATGCTACCGCACGGTAGGTTCCTGCGTGTCCTACAGCTCTCGGCACTAGGTCAAGCACGACCGTATGCTATGGTTAAGGTATTTTGACGCCTCTGGCCTCACCACCACAATGTTTGTCATCACCCGAGAGCCCGAGCGGCCCTTAACCACAGCTCCATGACTCCAGAACTTCCATATTTGCACACACGACTGTGCTGCCGCACGGCCGGATCCTGTGCATCCTATGGCTCCCGGCACCGGGTCAAGCATGCCCGTACGCCATAGTTAAGCCATTTTGATGCCTCTCTCCTCTCCACCTGTTGTTTCGGCCCCTTAGGGTCGTACCCCCTAATGGGCCGAGACAGGAAACGATGCAAACACAGAACCACAAAAACGAAATGAACAACACGAACCTTGTATTCCTTGTCCTCCGGCTAAAACGCACGGAGTCCAGAAGTCCCTTTACAACGTCCCCTGAGGGGTCTATTTATAGGAGGTCGTGTTGCATTTGTACAAGGATGCCCCTGGCAACCCTAATTTCAACGTACAGGAGCAGCCGACGCAGGGCAGACAAGTAAATGGCCCAAGGGCCCACTTTTGCCGGCTAACCGCCGACCAGCACACATCCGGACTCTTCTTTCTGCTTGGCCCATGAATGCGTCCGAAATCGCACCGAATGCGCGGCTTCTCACGCTATCGGGGCTTCCTCCTGGCACCCGACGATACCGAATGCGCGCCTTCCCGCGCTATCGGGTCTTTCCGTTCCGGGGACCGACGTTGACGCCGAATGCGCGCCTTCTCGCTTGGCGCCTGGCGATGCCGAATGCGCGTCTTCCCACGCTATCCGGACTCCCGCCTGGCGCCTGATGTCAACGCCGAATGCGCGCCCTCTCGCGCTATCGGGGTTTCCGCCTGGCGCCCGATGCCGAATGCGCGTCCTCCCGCGCAATCGGGGTTTCCGCCCTGCGTTGACGTCGGATGCGCGTCTTCCCGCGCTATCGGCCGTGCCTGCGTACATCAAACACATAAGGCGCACACAATCAGGGGGGACGGGGTGGCCAATTCCACTCCTGCCCCCAATAGTAGCCCTCCGGTCTTGCCCGGAAGGACGGTCCCTTCCGGGCAAGGCCGACAGTATCTCGCTACACCAAATGTGACCGCGCCGAATGTGCCAGTGCCGCCCCCAGGATGAGGAGATGTTAACTCGCTTTTTTTTGTCTCGATTCGCGTGAAGCGACGCATTGGCTCCCCCCACGGCCGCCCCCTACCTATAAAAGGCAGAGACGCGGGAGGGGGTGAGCACTTAGCTCCTACGCGCCTGCCTCTGACGCATTCGAGGTTCTCTTCCGGTCTCCGCATCCGGTGTCTTCCTTCTCATTCGGTAAGGCGTTCACGCTTTCGTTACTTTGCGTTGTTTGGGCTTTCGGGTATGGGTTTGGAGGGTTTAGGTAAGGTACGATTGTTACTATCGGCCCTATTGAACGCAATTTCGTTTTTCTTCGTAGCTCGGAAGCCTGGGCACCCTGTTGGAGCGATCGTCTATGTCCGAAAGCTCCTCATCTGGGGATTCGGCCGGAACGGGCCACGACACCACATCCGGGCTATCCGCTTTTTGTGCTGAACTGGCAGCCCAGCTTAGCCAATCCGGTTCGGAAAACATGCCGCGGAATTCTGGGGCCAGCTTGGGAGAGCCCGAGATAGTTGAACCTATTCGCACCATAGCACCCACGATGGCGGCACCCGTGGTTGACTTGTCTGCTGAAGAAACTATTAGCGGCCAAGGGAGCGCTGGAGTGGCGGGTGAAGAATATGTCGAATCTGCGGAATATGATGGGGCGGAATGGAGCGCAGCTTCCACTGGGCTGGATGAGGGTGAAGGCATCGAATCTGGCCCGACCCGTAGAAGCCGCCAGGTCAGAATCGAGGGGCACACCGGCATCATTTGCCAATCTAAAGTTGACGAGGAACGACTTGACTCATACCAACGCAGCGGCCTTCTGAGCGCATTTGAGCGCGAAAGGAGCCGAGCTCCAGGGGATGAGGTTACCCCGAAACCGAGACTGAATGAGGCTGTTGTGTTCCGCGACTTCTTCATCGCCGGGTTGAGGTTTCCTTTGGTTCCATTTTTTGGAGCCGTTCTGCAAAAATACCGCCTGTAGATCCATCACCTCACCCTGAATGCGATCGCCCGGCTCAGCATATATGCCATGGCTACGAAGATGATGGGCCACGAGCCAAGTGTTGCCCATTTCGTGAAGCTCCATTGCACCCACTTCCACTCGAAAGTGGGGAAGGTTGATGGACGGCCCAATATTCGCACCGAATATGGGTCTTACAACTTCGTGCCGGCTCCCGGGCAAGAACGGAACTGCTTAGTGCCCACCTTTAAAGAAAAATGGGAAGATTGGAACAAGTATTGGTTTTACATTCGGGTTGCCTCGGATGAAGAGATGGAAGCCGCCCAGAGAGTAAGGCGCCGCCGGGCAAACCCCTTGGTGTCTTTGATGGCCGTGATGATTGGCGAGAAACATCCGCCTCACGACACTTTCGGTCCGGCAGATCACGCTGCCGCTGTTGACATTTCTAACGCCACTCTGTGTTAGGTTGTCATCCCCAACATGGCGCCAAAAATGCTGGTACTAAATAATGCAACTGCTACTAGAAATAAATATGGGATCCGCAAGCGCACAGATAATACCGATGTAGCATTTTAACCAGGAGTAATCCAGGTATCGTTATTTATAATTTTACCACTGGGAAGGGAATGCACTGGATAATGAGTGATGAGCAATGCACATGCGATAATGGAGAGCTTAACCTTGTCTGTATCGATCATCTCATACAGGGTAAGTGTCACATAAAATATAGAAATGAATGATAAATGACATAAGATAAATGAGAGCATTTAGCCACATAAAATAATAGTAATAAGCCATCTCAACTTAGCACTCTAAGCTTATAACACTAGCATGGACTAGGACGATCTAGGGTATAATCCTATGTTATTCTAACTATAAAGTCAAAGCATACAATGATTAGTGCAAGAACATCTAGCAATCATGGCGGGAAAAGGTTACATCTATGCATAGTGATATTACCGAGAGAAGACAAGAGACATAGCAATGACTTCAATGTAATAGGTTGTTCTACTAAGACCTACCAACGGGGATGGAATACAAAGGACTCAACGGAACTGTCACTTCCGCGATCTACCTCACGACCCGGCCAATAGGGTGTAATCGCAGATAAATACGGTCTAGGCACCACGCCTACACAATATTTACCACTTACCCATCGATCTAATGAGTAAGCGCTATACGATCCTATGCATAAACATAATTCTAGTCCAACTATGCTAAACATATAATCAAAGTAAACTAAGAACAACATAATTGAGAACATAATCAAATAGAGCAAAGTCAAGTCTGATATAATAGAATAGTATAAAGTACTACTCATAGTATCACGAACAATGATGAATATTACAAGAATGTAGAGGGGAATTACCAAGAACTCCGACAGATCCGGACTCCAAGCTAGGCTTGATTCCCTCTAGATCTATTCCTATGTAGCTATGCTACTAAACTATGGAGCTCTAATTGAGATGGTGGCTCTGGCTTCTCTGAATCCTCTCAGATGAATGAAGAGAGAATGACTTCTTTAATGAACTCTCTAGGGTTTTACCCAGGGGCCAGGGGCTCTGAATATATAGCCCCCTAGGATGAACCACAGCCCTCGGATCAAACCGACCTAAATGGACGATAATTATTCATCCTCAAAGGCGGTGGAGGCAGGATCCACGAGACTCAACCTGATTGGTTGAGGTGGGGAGTCGGCCGACTCCCCCCCTGGGTCGGCCGACTGGCCAACCCCGCCAGTGGGCCCCGCTTCCGGGTTTGCCTTCTCGGAGTCTTCTAGATTATACAATTTTACCCGTTCGATCTTTATCTCTATGTAATCATGACATGTGGGCCTCCTTTGGTTCTCTTTCGATAACCCCCGCAAAATAGACAATCACCAAAACTCGTGGAATTCATCGTTGTAACCCCTATATCTAACAGGTGAACTCATATTAGTCCTTTCTCTTGCTGCGTTGACGGTATAAAATTGATACTTAACGATCGTCAACAAACTCCCCCAAGCTTACCTTTTGCTCGTCCCCGAGCAAAGATAGACTCGTGATGGATCGGAGTTGCTACAATGCTTTCACTCCTCACAAGTACACATGCGTTCAAACAAGAACTCTCCTCCGGATTAGAGTGAACTATTCTGACTCAAAACTCACTCATATTACCTTTCACCATGGGGCTTGTAACTGTCACTTGGGTCTTGAGTAGTTGAAAGATAGAACGGTCAAGTCAAGCGCCATGTTTCTCGCTCTTTGATCAACTATTATCCCGGAGGTTTTTGTAAAGTTTTGAAATAAAACTCAGAGTTCCTTGTATGAACCTTTCAGGTCTCTCATTTGTGGTATTTCTGGATCCTTTCTAAGGCATGAGCAGTGTATGCCTTCTCTCTTCCCTCAGAATATGTGGTATTTGTGGAACTTAAGGCATAGTGAAAAGTGCCTTCTCTCTCTCACCCTACTTTCTAATAGGCTTATGTGGAGCTCATAGGTGGGGAGACACTCAAACTCACTTGCATATATTGCACAGTTAAGACATGGATCCAATAGGAACTAAAATAATAATAAAGTCATATGTGCATGTGAATGAGAAAATGGGATGGATGAGATAATGATAGGATGGTGATAAGGAAATTATTATGAGGGGTGATCACTTGGTGAACATCTATTTCTACACTTGCTCCTTTGGGGATAATATGACTCCCTTTATTTGGAAAACCTTGAAACTTCTTGAATGGAAGGACTTGGCTACTCTTTCCTTCTTTCTTTTTTTTTTCTTCTCTTTTTTTTTCTCTTTTTTTTTTTAGAGCAACCAATCCTCTGGAAATGAAACTTTAGCAACGGGGATCATATAACTTCAAATGATAATGACTGAAGCTTTTATGTAGGCAATGGAACGGCGATGATTATCTCTAGATGTTCACTCCCAGGATAGGAATAATACCTTTCTGGATGAAGTGAAATGAATGGCGTATGTATACGTGGAGGATGGATGGATGCGTACTCCCAAGGTAAGAGTAGCATGGGTGCGTATCTCTAGGGTAGAGATAGCACAAAATGTGGAGAATGCGTACTCCTAGGATAGGAGCAGCATAAGTGCGTATCTCCAGGATAGAGATAGCACAATGTGTGGTGGATGTGGATCTATATGTGGGTAGTACTTCGAGGAACGGAAGTAGCACAGAATGAATGTAACATTTATACAATGGGTGCATGCTTCTGAGGACAGAAGTGGCATAGATCAATGCATGGAGAGCACATAGTATTGACTTTAACTGCATGACTAATTCCTTATGGGTCCACAAAAGATAACCACACTCAATGCCTATAAAGACTACACTCAAACCTACAATATGATCTATAAACAGATGGGTTTTCCTAATCTAGTAAGCATGAATATATGGCTGTGGTAGGAATTTGAACTCTCATCATAAAGGAACTCATCATGCAGGAATTTAATGTTTTCAAAGATAAATTCTCCAGAACTCTAGTATCTCTAGGAACAAGATGGACAGCAGCTCAAAACCTTCCCATATCATACCCGTCAACCACTTAGACTTAGATCAAGTATTCGCTACCCACAAGTTTCAGGTTCAGAGCAAATCTCAAGTCTAAACAGTTGTGTCCAAAACTCGGGAGAGTGCAAGGTTGAAAACTAGGTACTTGAAAGGAATTACGGCAGAGCAACTATTCATCATCTCCATGTAGAGTTTATTCTAAGGGATAACTTTTAAGACAGTATTACAAGAGCTCTCCAAAAGTAGAAAAGAAAAATAAGGAAATCTTTCTGGGTTTCTATGGTTATGCATCTTTTTTAGTTGTTTTAACAGAGCACACTTTAATAAGGCATATATAGATAAGTTGGAAACACTTAGCTTGGTACACGGGGATGCTCTCCCCCAAGCCGGATGTTGACATAGTCTCGCGATGTTGCCGACGATGGCAATGAAGACGTTCTAGTTTCTCCAGGAGTGTCGTGGATAGTTGCCGTTGGAGACAAAGTGTTCAATTGTCACGGCAAAGACTCCGACAGGGACTGGATGTCCTTCGCGCTCGTTAGCTCTTCTTGATCCTTGATGTTCTCGTGAAGCTCAAATAGACAACAAAGCTTGTGGAACCGATTGCGTTAGTGATAAAACCTCTAGGCCTTGGTTGTCTAGAACTTCCCTAACTTTAAAACTCATTCTAACAGGATCACAGAAATATTTTTATCTTTTTATTATTTAAGGAATGCGAGACGGGGAAAGTAAATATGCTTGTTGTTCTAAGGCCAAACCTTACAACCCCCCTCCGGTGGTGAACCTGAATACACTCGACGCGAGAGGCTGAATCTAACTACGAAATGACACACGGAACACAAAGTGGACAGAACATAAGCTCACTGCATTCCATTATATTCCGATCTCTTTTCACAGTCCCATCAGGGCCGTATTTATAGGAGCCCGTAGGCATTTACATGACTATAATGCCCTTGAACCGCTTCTCCCGATTTCTCGCGTGGGTAGGTAGCGGGGCGTAATGATCTTCTTGGTGCTTTTCCCGGTTGCGGTCCGAATGGCCGACAACTCCAGGCCCACCAGCGGTGAGCAATCTTCACAAGAGCAGCGGCGTCGTGTCCCTGCATAGGTAAAACACATCATCGGCCACCTGGTGCCGATTCGGCTAAGGCACCGAAGCCCCTCTTGCCCAGGTGCTTCGGCGTCCTGGTGCCCGGGTGGCTAACCCATCAATCAACCTGTCAGACAGCGCAATCAACCGAATCGCCCTTGGGACTCTTCGGTTGCCAGACCGAAACATCCGTTCATCGCCCATCGGCCGGTTTAACGGGCCGAATTGACCAGGCCACCGATTCAGTTGGATCAACCGAATTGACAACTCGTCGTTTCGGCGGGACGGGGTGCCCAGGTCCCGGTTGTCACCCAACAATGCTGAGAAATTATTTTTTTGTGCCACCACAATGAATGATTATCCACATGGGGCTTAAAGTTTTTTTTTCTGGATGCAAATGCACAACATCTTTATTTTCTTTTCTAATGCAAAGATAAAAGAGTAAAAATGCAACTAAGATGCAAGTAGGAAAATAAATATGCTAAGGTAAAAATGCAATGCTAAAAGGAAATAGCTGATAAATACCAAGTTACCTCTTGGCGCGGTGTTCGGTGGTTTTAAGTCCTCCGAACAGGACTTGTCATGTTCGCTCATTTTTCAAGGGGCGCATTGGCTGGCGCCTCTGATGACGTTGCCTCTTGTGTAGGGCTTGATTCTGATTTTGCTTTTACCTTCCACACCTTCTTTGTTGGAGAGGATGACCTTGAGGAGGAAGCTTCTTGGACCACTTGTTTCTCTTCTGTTGGTAGTGCCTCTTCTTCTTCTACAACGTTCTTCTCTTCTGGGTACCGGTCTTCATATCTTGTCACTTCTCCCTCATAGTCGGCCCATCCATCTGTAGTGATGTTCTTCTTATTCTGGCGACGGGTACGCTGCCTTCTCCTTGTTCTCGTTCTTCTTGGGCTCCTCAGTGATTATATAATTATTGTTGAAGTAGCGGCGTACCTTCTCAGTGGGAAAGTGGAAATGGATCTCTCATGTCCCAATATAGATGATAGCTTTGGTGGTGTTCAAGAATGGTCTTCCTAGGATGATCGGGGGATCGTAGTCATCTCCCATATCGACGACTAGGAAGTCTGTAGGGACATAATGGTCATCTATCTGGATGAGGACATCCTTCACTTCTCCTTCGACGAAGCGGAACGTCTGATCTGCCATCTGCAGCTGTGCATAGGTAGGCTCCAAGGGCATAGTACCATATAGATACTCATAGGTTACCTTGGCCATAATGTTGACGTCCGATCCGGTGTCACGTACATGCTTTATTGAAAGAGCTTCGTTGATGGAGCATTGAATGGTTGGGACACCCGGGTCATCCTTCTTGATCGACGTGGGGACCCGAGTAAGTGGTCATGCTCCTTGTGGACTGCGGTGACCATCCTTACGTCTCCGTCTTCTTGGTCTTCTTATTCTTGTTCTTGCTCTTCTTAGCCGGATTCTTCTTCTTCTCACTGTTCTATTGATGAGGGTGTGCTTTGGGAACTGCAAAGCACTCTGTTCTTGAAGAAGAAGGTTTCTCTCTTGCCCTTGATGTTGAAGATGATCTTGGCGGTGTTGGCATACATGATGGCTCCAGCAGTGTTCAAGAATGGTCGTCCCAATGATAGGGGACCTTTCATCACCGCCCGTATCCACTACCACGAAGTCTCCAGAACATACGAGTTGCCTACTCGTACACATATGTCTTCAAGTACTCCCAAAGGGACACGAAGTGACTGATCTGCAAGCTGTAAGTACATGGTTGTGTATGCTAAGGGGCATCTGAATAGCTTCTCATATATCACTCTTGGCATGATGTTGATGCTTGCACCGAAGTCACAGATTGCCTCATTAAAGTTAGTACTTCCAATGGAGATCGGAATGACTGGTCTCCCTGGATCACCCTTCTTGATTGGCAGAGTTGAGTCTATCCATGACCCCTTCGATGGATCACTCTGGCTATCTTCTACATTGAATATATCAACAAGATTTGCGCTTCGAGCTCTTCGGGTTGTCGTGCCTTACCTTGACCAAGGAGGGAGCAAGGTTGACAAGCCATTGTACTTGCGACTCAAGTATCTTGTTGAAGCCGAGCCGACTCTTGATGGCATTGGAAAAACCATCCATTCTCATCGAGTGTCTCTAGGATCTTGTCATTTGATGTCGCTTCTTGGACAGATTGTCCATCATCTTGCCTTGGTTCAAGACTAACTCTCTCAAAGGCGGCCGGTTGTAATTATTGTAGGAGGAGTTGTTGCCTTGATAGTTGCCTAAATAATTGCCTGAGTAGTTAGGCCTCTACTGCTGATTCCAACCTTGATTCTGCTGAGGACGGTAGTAATTATTGTTGTTGTTGTTGAGGTAGTTCACGTCCTCCTTCGGCTACGGGCGCTTAGCACCTGTGTGCCCAGTTTCTCCACACTCTTCACATGTCATGCGAGCATCATGTATATGCATGACTTCTTTCTTCTCTCGTAACTCTCTCATCGAGCCTCTTCATTAGCAAATCCATTTTGGCAGACAGCATGTCTACCTCCTTCAAATGGTGCATTCCTCCACCTCTCTTGCGGTCTCGAGTTCTTTCTTCACTCCAACCTTGGTTGGATGCCATCTTCTCCACAAGAGCCGTGGCTTGAGGAATAGTGAGTGATAAGAATGCTCCTCCAGCAGCATCCATCGTCTCACGTGTGTCTTTGCCGAGTCCATGGTAGAATGTCTCGCATAAGCAGCCAATTCTCCATGCCATGATGAGGGCACTCGAGGATGTAATCTTGAAAGCGCTCCCAAGCTTCGGGGGACAGTCTCATCATGGTGTTGCTTTGAAAGCTTGATATCTTCCCACGAAGAGCATTTGTCTTGCCCATTGGGAAGAACTTCGCCAAGAAATTAGTGGAACATAATGCCCACGTAGTATTCTTCTCCTTATTGGCGTAGAACCACGCTTCGCTCTCCCCAAGAGTGAGAATGGGAAGAGGCAAAGTAGTATAGCATCTCTCGGGGACATCCTTGATAGTGAATGTGCTACAAATCTCCAGAAGTGTTGGAGATGAGCACTAGCATCTTCATGGGCCTTCCCATAGAACCGGCTTGCTTGCACCATGTTGATCAGCGCAGCTTGAGCTCAAAAGCTCCTTCGATGTCCGCAGCTGGTCCAAGACGAATGTTGTCCGTAGTTGAGCCGAGAACTCGCGAGTGACTTGTTTGCCATGGCTTCAAACGCTGGTGTCAAGTCTCGAACGAAAGGTTGACTTTCTGCTTCTGACAAACTTCCAAGTTGAGTTGATGATGATGATTAATTGGTCTTCTTCAACTTGCTTCTGGCCTTCCTGAATAAAGCTTCTGGATTGTCAATATAATTGTCAGGAAGAGTTGTCTTGATTACCCTGCATAAAATACACAAGTAGACAAAACAAGGGTAATCCTGTAGAGATGGGTTAGTATGAAAAAGTCTATTCAATCACATTATCTTGTGCAATGCTGCTCATTATCCATTGGCTTTCAACCTTCCCCGGCAACGGCGCCAAAAATGCTTGTTGACATTTCTAACGCCACTCTGTGTTAGGTTGTCATCCCCAACATGGCGCCAAAAATGTTGGTACTAAATAATGCAACTGCTACTAGAAATAAATATGGGATCCGCAAGCGCGATAATACCGATGTAGCATTTTAACCAGGAGTAATCCAGGTATCGTTATTTATAATTTTACCACCGGGAAGGGAATGCACTGGATAATGAGTGATGAGCAATGCACATGCGATAATGGAGAGCTTAACCTTGTCTCGTATCGATCATCTCATACAGGGGTAAGTGTCACATAAAATATAGAAATGAATGATAAATGGCATAAGATAAATGAGAGCATTTAGCCACATAAAATAATAGTAATAAGCCATCTCAACTTAGCACTCTAAGCTTATAACACTAGCATGGACTAGGACGATCTAGGGTATAATCCTATGTTATTCTAACTATAAAGTCAAAGCATACAATGATTAGTGCAAGAACATCTAGCAATCATGGCGGGAAAAGGTTACATCTATGCATAGTGATATTACCAGAGAAGACAAGAGACATAGCAATGACTTCAATGTAATAGGTTGTTCTACTAAGACCTACCAATGGGGGATGGAATACAAAGGACTCAACGGAACTGTCACTTCCGCGATCTACCACACGACCCGGCCAATAGGGTGTAATCGCAGATAAATACGGTCTAGGCACCACGCCTACACAATATTTACCACTTACCCATCGATCTAATGAGTAAGCGCTATACAATCCTATGCATAAACATAATTCTAGTCCAACTATGCTAAACATATAATCAAAGTAAACTAAGAACAATATAATTGAGAACATAATCAAATAGAGCAAAGTCAAGTCTGATATAATAGAATAGTATAAAGTACTACTCATAGTATCACGAACAATGATGAATATTACAAGAATGTAGAGGGGAATTACCAAGAACTCCGACAGATCCGGACTCCAAGCTAGGCTTGATTCCCTCTAGATCTATTCCTATGTATCTATGCTACTAAACTATGGAGCTCTAATTGAGATGGTGGCTCTGGCTTCTCTGAATCCTCTCAGATGAATGAAGAGAGAATGACTTCTTTAATGAACTCTCTAGGGTTTTACCCAGGGGCCAGGGGCTCTGAATATATAGCCCCCTAGGATGAACCACAGCCCTCGGATCAAACCGACCTAAATGGATGATAATTATTCATCCTCAAAGGCGGTGGAGGCAGGATCCACGAGACTCAACCTGATTGGTTGAGGTGGGGAGTCGGCCGACTCCCCCCGGGTCGGCCGACTGGCCAACCCGCCAGTGGGCCCCGGCTTCCGTGGTTTGCCTTCCGGAGTCTTCTAGATTATACAATTTTACCCGTTCGGTCTTTATCTCTATGTAATCATGACATGTGGGCCTCCTTTGGTTCTCTTTCGATAACCCCCGCGTAAATAGACAATCACCAAAACTCGTGGAATTCTCGTCGGTGTAACCCCTATATCTAACAGGTGAACTCATATTAGTCCTTTCTCTTGCTGCGTTGACGGTATAAAATTGATACTTAACGATCGTCAACAGCCGCGGAAGCGTATTCTCTGACCGCCAGCCGGCAGACTAGCCGTGACTTGGCAGAAGAAATGATAGCTATTGACGAATGGCCCCTATGTGAAACTGTGAAGTTCGAGCCTGTTCGGGACATCAATGGCTATCGGGGTCCCGACTTCCTTCTCGAGCGCCCGGATCACTTTGACTCAGACGCTGCGTACTTGGCTGCGCTGGAGAAGAAGGCTGTCCGGTTGTGCGGGCCGTATGGAGAAAGGGAGCACAAGAAGAAAATGCTTCGACTTGGAAATTCTCCTAGGAAAAACCGTGCTCGGATCGCATGGGTATCCCCTATTCGGAAAGGCCACCCCCAGCCCGAAGGCGCCCAAGGCCCAAAGCAGCGATGATGTCAACGAGCCGGAGGGTGGCTTACCGAGCGGACCAGAATCTGGAGCGCCCAAGCCGGCCCCCGCTCGGCACCCTGGTCCTTCTGCGTCGTCTTGAGCTGCCGGCACTGTTGCCGCCGAGAAGCGAAAGCGTGCGAAGCAAAGCCAGGAACGCCCGGAGCCGGAGGCTCACGATGTTCAGGTATGCCGCGAAATGGCCGGACGATTGTGGACCAAACCTCTGAAATGCAGCGCTAAATTCTCATTGGACTTCCTGGGGGTCCCGGAACCTTTGCATGTCGAAATGGTAGAGCAAGATACGCATTGCGCATTAGGGCGTAGCCGTTGATGTCTCGGGAGACATGGACTAATGTGACAGTTTCATCCTTGTGTTTTGCAGGACGATACCGGCGGTTCTAGCTCGATGGCCGGAACACGCAAGAAAATTTCTGACCCGTGCCGCTTACCTCCGAAAGCGCACCCAACGCTGAGCACCCTGGGCGTCAGCTTAAAAAGGCCGGCAGACGCCTCCGGGGTGCTTTCACGATGACAAAAGACCCAAGGCCGCGGGTGCACTCCGGCAGCCACCGCGGCGCCCGCCGCTATGCCGCCGCCTGCTTCCGCAGAAGTTTCCCAAACCGTTTCGGACCGGAACCCGAATCTGGCCAGGAAACCTGGTAAGTCCCGATTCCACCGCGAGCTCAGTCGCATGACCCCGAAACCGCAGCGTGTGCTCTCGTTTGGACATGGCAGCTCTCCCTTAGAGCGAGCCCCGGACGAGTGCGACCACATGCGCGTGTATTCGGGTGCTCATCTCCGAAGACACGAGCCCGGACCGTGAAAGGACTTACCAACTTGCTCGTGCTCTAGGGGCGGCTTCGGACGCTCGCTTAATCGTGGGGGTGGACTGCCGCGCAAGCGGCGTGCCGCGGCGCGGCGGTGTCGCTTTCACGGACCGGTCAGACCTCTTTTAGCGCCACCACCACCGAAAGGGATTTGGCCAAGGTGGATCGCCCGGAGCTCCTCTCGGCCATCAACTTCCATGCGATTTACGTAAGTTGTCGACCCCGAATGATCAAAGTCTTTTCCAATTCGGGTTGTTTAAATTCTCACTCCTCCTCCTTGCGCAAAGAATACGTTATAAGTCCGCGCTCGCCAAGATCGCGCCGCTAGCCGCTTTTGTTGAGTCTAAGCTCACCGAATGTGAGGCCGAGGTGCGCAGCCGAAGGAAGAGCCGGCGCAAGCGCGCACCGAGCTTAATAGGGAGAAAACCACGCGCGAGGAGGCCGAAGCCGACGCCCGCACCGCCAGGACTGAAAGGAACACCCAGAACCAGCTGCAGCGGTCCGCCCGTCGCCAACAGCTCGATGAACTCAACCAGGCCGCTACTATCTTCGCGCGCCTGGTGGCTGGAGTTGGCGACGAGGTGGTGGTGCCCACCATCGGGGAGGATACCACGGTGTTCGACTTTGCCAGGTTCCTCCGGACCGGGCTCGCCGCCTTGGAGGGCCAAATGGAGCTCGGACGCCGCTGGGCTGCCCTTGAAACCACCCGTGCGCTGTGCAAGGCGCTGAAGGACGCGAGCTGTCCGCACGCGGCAGCGCTTCCGGCTCCCGATGACGTGGACCGCTTCTGGGTCCCGGATAGGGACGCGCACGAGGCCGCTGTGAAGTTCTTCAGCGGCTTCTGGAGCTGTGGCGGTCGAAATCTCAGCTTGCTGCGAGCGGCACTGAGCGTGGCGGAGGTAAAAGCTGCCGAATGGCGCTTGTCGTTTATGATGGGTCTGGTTGGGAATGTTTTAGCCAACTTGATCACTTTCGTGTTTCTTTCTTTTAGGGAGATGAGGCGGAAGAGGCCATTATCCGTGACCGGGTTATGGCCTACATTCGGGATAGGGACGAGCGCGAGGCGGCCGCCGCGGCAGCACGCCGTCTTCCAACACGCTCCGGTCCCCGGAGATGGCTCTTGCGCCGAAGGTGCCGCACGGGCGATCATTCGGGTGCCGTTAACCCCCGCGGCGGCGTCCACCGGCCGGCGCGCCCGTCCCCGATCTCCCGCAGCGAAACTGCGGCCAACTCTTGATCTAACCGTCTTTTCTTTGTAAAACTTAGCTTTGTCGTATTTGGCCTTGCGTGGCCGTGTATGTGGCCCTGCGTGGCCGGGGTTCGGGGAACCCTAGAACTGTTTGAACATATTATGTGGCACCAGCACCGAATGCGGCTGTATTTTGACTATCTGGTCATTTTTCTACGCGATTATGCTACCACTTTCGTTTCATCGATGCATTCGGAGGCCCGCCTAATTGCGGAGACTCAGAACGCCGAATCCGCGAATACAGTCTAGAATAATTTTTTGTTGAGCGCAACACCGTTGTGTGAAGCTTCAGAGCACCGCGTCCCCCCTTAGTTTAAGCGGTGGTGGGCGCATTCGGGAAAATTCCTCACTAAGCCCTCCAGCGTTGTGTAGAGTCTTAGAGCGCCCCCCCCCGAATTTAAGCGGTGGAGGGCACATTCGGGAAAATTTCTCGCTAGGCCCTCCAGCGTTGTGTGGAGTCTTAGAGCGCCGCCCCCCCGAATTTAAGTGGTGGAGGGCGCATTCGGGAAAATTTCTTGCTAAGCCCTCCAGCGTTGTGTGGGTCTTAGAGCGCCGCCCCGAATTTAAGCGGTGGAGGGCGCATTCGGGAAGATTTCTTGCTAAGCCCTCCAAAGTTGTGTGGAGTCTTAGAGCGCCGCCCCCCCAAATTTAAGCGGTGGAGGGTGCATTCGGGAAAATTTCTTGCTAAGCCCTCCAGCGTTGTGTGGAGTCTTAGAGCGCCCCCCGAATTTAAGCGGTGGAGGGCACATTCGGGAAAATTTCTCGCTTAAGCCCTCCAGCGTTGTGTGGTCTTAGAGCGCCGCCCCCCGATATTTAAGCGGTGGAGGGCGCATTCGGGAAAATTTCTTGCTGAGCCCTCTAGCGTTGTGTGGTGTCTTAGAGCGCCGCCCCCCCGAATTTAAGCGGTGGAGGGCACATTCGGGAAAATTTCTCGCTTAAGCCCTCCAGTGTTTGTTTTCACATAGAGTTTGTCATGGTTGTTACAAATTGCATATGCGCTCTGCACAGCCACTGAATGGAACTCTGTGTGGCCTTATTGGCTGAAACTGGTTGAGTCCTATCTCGAAGTGGTAAAACTCGGCTTCCGAAACCCGGAAGGGCGCCGCTGTGCCCTTTCTCGTTAATGGGCAGGTGGAGCACTAGACCTCGTCCGTTGACTAGATCCCAGGCCTTATGTTAGCCCCACACTTTCTATGGCCCCGATTCCCGAATATCGACTAGTCGCCGTGCAGGAGCTGGAACTTCCAGTCATTCCTGGGAATGGGGAAGCGCGCGATTCTGCGCATCTATGCTATTGCGCGCTTGCTGCTTTTGCTTAGGCAATCGAGATGAGCCTGGCTACGCCTATCTGCTTGGTGCTCACAACTGAAACGGGAGGACTAGTACTGACTCCCCTCCTGACTCCCCCCGAGTTGAACCTGGCTGCGCCTATTTGCTCAGCGCTCACAACTAAAACGGGAGGACGAGTGCTGGCTCCTTTCCTGACTCCTCTCATTCCTACTAACCTTAGTTTTGGAGCAGGATGAGTTTATTTTGACCGACATGGCTTTTTGCATTATGGGGATGTTGCGCATATATAATACTGCTTGGATAATAATGCCGTGAAACACCTTTTTATGTTATAACGCCGCCGTACATTTGTTAGGTGAGTCATAAATTTTACCCGTCTTAGAGGCTGAATGGCTAGATTATATAATCTGGTCCACGCTTACCCTGTTTTTATCATGGCCGCAAAGACCTTGATTTTTGTTTTGCCAACTACTTACCCCGTTTGTGTGTCGTTGCCGGAATGGGAGGTTTTGGGATGTGCGGTGTCATCGGACCAAATGCCGCATTCACTACCCAAATCCTCACTAACCATATTAGGCGTAGGCTTTCGGCCCTTTAGTTTGTTATGTACGCCGCATTCGGGTGATGTACGCCCGATCATGGTGCAAGATCGCGCTCCTTTCGAGAGTCCGAGGGGCTCTAATCGCGCCCATTTTCGAGGCATTGCTCGATATAGAGGGTGTGTTGCCCTTGATTGTGGTATTAAATACCACAAGCACTTCCGGTGTAATTATACCGCCAGAATATGATGAATAAGAAGTTTGATTTTGCGGATGAAAAACTGCTTGTTTGTAACTTTGCATTATCATTACCTTCGGGTCTTTATCCCCGCGGCTCATTTCTCCTGAGGCGTTGTTTGCACGCATTCGGCTTCTTGCCAATTTCGTGATACTTCAGCGTTTTTTTGCCGAGTTCGCCTGCAGCGTTTTGTTTCACGCATTTGGGTTGTTTGGTGCATTTCGTGATGCTTCAGCGTTTTGCTAAGTTTACTAGCCGTTTTTGGCTTTTGGTTGCTTGCAACCTGACAAAGACTTCTCCGAATAGGGTCACATATGGCACTGTCTTTTTCGGATCGGAGAAAACGTTACGCACCCACACTTTAGGGGAAATGTGAATTGAAAAGTATTAAACAAGGGTACATAGGGACGCCTCATTAAAAAACCTTACACCTCCGAAAAGGCTTCCCCGCGAGGAAAAAGAGCGCGTCCCCGAATTGTGTTCCCGTGAATTAAGAAAAGAAAATTACAACCCCCGTGGGGCAATTTCATGGGTAAAACGGCGTAGGTTGTCGGCATTCCAGTGTGGGCTGGGACTCGCGCACCGTCCTCCTTCACCAGCGTGTAGACTCCTTCTTTTACCATTCTCGCGACGATGTACGGCCCGTACCACGGCGATTGCAGTTGCCCCGCTTGTCGGGTTGCCGAATAAGGACCATATCTCCCGGGTTGATGACCTGCCTCGACTTTTTTATCTCTCCAAGTCTTTGTTTCCTGATGGTATCTGTCGAGGTTTTCCGCCGCTGTAGCCTTAGCGAGTCAGCCAGTTCGAGCTGAGTGTATCGCTCTTCTGGGGTAGTGGCCATGATCTCAGTTCGAAAGGATCCCAGCCGAACCTCTTCTGGGGTGATGGCTTCTTCCCCAAAGAGAAGTCTGAAAGGCGTGAAACCGGTTGCGCGCGACTTGGATATATTGTGCCCCCAAACCGTAGCTGTCAACTCCTGAGCCCATCTTCCTTTCTTCTCGGTGTTTTTGAGGGTCTTTGATATGGTGGTGAATATGTCACCGTTGACCCGTTCCATGGCGCCATTCGATTCTCGGGTGATTTATCAAGCAAACGCGCTTTGATCCCCGTGTCTTCACGAAAGTTCGAATTTGGTGCCGTCAACCGCTTCCCGTTGTCCACCGTTATGTAGGATGGAACCCCGAATCTGTAGATGATTCTCTGCCACACAAAGTTGACTAAGGTGCCAGATGATATTGTCGCCAACGCCTTAGCTTCAACCCATTTGGTGAAGTATTCCAGCGCCACTGCAGTGAATTTAAGATTTCCAGGCGCCGGCGGGAGCGGTCCGACTATGTCGATGCCCCATCTCTGTAGCGGCCATGTTGGACATATCGGGGAGGTTAGGTTTGCTGGGGCCCTCTGGTTTTTTGCGAACTTCTAGCAGCCATGGCACGATTTCACCAGTCGCTTGGCGTCCTCGATAGCGGTTGGCCAATAAAAGCCTTGTCTCATTGCCCTGTGAGCGATTTCATGCGGACCCCTGTGGGCCCCGCAAGTTCCCGAATGCATGTCGTGCAAAAGCTGGACCCCCTCATTCCGGGCCGATGCACTTCGCAGTGGCGCTACAACTCCCTCCTTGTACAAATTCTCTCCGATTATGGAGTATTGCTTGGTTCTGACTCCATTCTTTGTTGTTGCTTCTTGTCTCCGAGCTCATAAGTTCCGTAAATGAATGCCCATATCGGTGCTCTCCGCCGTCACTCGCGATAGCGTGAATTACTGCCGGTCGTTCCTCCACCAGCTGCACCGCTGCGGATGTCAAGACTTGGTAGAAAACATCGGCGGGCATGGGAGTGTTCTGGGCTGCCGCTTTTGCCAGCGCATCTGCCTCTGTGTTGTCCGCCCTTGGAATGTATTGGAGAGTGAAACCAAGGAAATATTTCTCCATTCGCCGAACGGCTTCCAGGTACCTGGTCAGAGCCGGTTCCTTTGCTGTGTATTCCTTCCGGATGTGCCCCATAATTACTTGCGAATCAGACTTGATGACGTATCTGCGGATTCCTGGCGCTCGGAGTTTCTTGAGACCCAGCAGAACTGCCTCGTATTCGGCTGTGTTGTTGGTGGTGCGATACTGTAACCTTGCGGCGTATCGCAGCTTTGGGCCGGTTGGAGGTGTCAATACCGCGGAAATGCCTGCTCCAGCTGAGCACCACGCTCCATCCGTGTGCACTGTCCATTCTGGTTCCTCGAAGCTGAGAGTAGTGTTATCCCCATAAGGGGTCCAATCTGCGATGAAATCCGCTATGACCTGTGATTTGATGGCCGATCTGTGCTCGAAGTCAATGACATATTCATTCATTTCGCCGCCCACTTGCCTATCCGCCCTACCGCCTCGCGTTTCGAACAGGGCATCTAGGGGCCGAGCAGACAAGACCCGAATGTGGTGAGCCTGAAAATAGTGCTTGAGCTTCCGCGACGCCATGACCACCGCGTATGCGATTTTCTCCAGCTCGGAATAGTTTGCCTTCGCTGATGTCAACACTTCCGATACAAAGTAGATTGGGAACCGCCGTAACTTCCCCTCGTTCTCTTTTTCTTCCACTGGACCGCGCTCACCGCGGCGTGGGATGCCTACATATAGTAGCAAGATCGCATCTGGTGATGGGCTTGATAATGTTGTGGCCTTTGACAGGTAAGCTTTTAGATCATCGAATGCTCGCTGCTGATCCGGGCACCATCTGAAACCTTCTGAATTTTTTAGGATGCGGAAAAACGGAAGTCCACGTTCCGCGCTTCTGGATATGAACCTCCCTAGAGCGGCGATCCTGCCAGTGAGCTTCTGCACCTGCTTCTTGGTCTCAGGCGGTCTCATGTTTACAATAGCGGCAATCTTGTCGGGGTTAGCTTCTATGCCTCTGGCCGATACCAGACATCCCAACATTTTGCCCTTGCTAACCCCGAATATGCATTTTTTCGGGTTTAGCTTCAGGCCACTTGCTCGAAGGTTCACAAAAGTTTCCTTTAGATCCTCGATGTGTGTGCTTTTTTTATCGCTCTTTACCACTATATCGTCCACGTATGCGACTAGGTTTTTTCTCTTTTTCTGCTCCCTGAAGACCTCGTCTGTCATTCGGGAGAAAGTAGGGCCAGCATTGCGCAGTCCCTCGGGCATGCGCTTGTAGCAAAAGGTCCCCCCGGGAGTGATAAAACTTGTTTTCTCTTGATCCTCTTCATTCAGCCATATCTGATGGTACCCCGAGAAACAATCCAGTAAACTTAACAGCTCGCAACCCGACGCGATATCGACCAGCTTGTCGATCCGTGGTAATGGGTATGGGTCTTTAGGGCAATGTTTGTTTAGATCTGTGAAATCCACGCACATGCGCCATTTGCCGCTTTTCTTCTTGACCATTACCACATTGGCTAGCCATTCCGGATACTGCACTGGCCTGATCACGTCTGTGTCCAAAAGCCTTTGCACTTCTGCGGCTGCCGCGTCTGCTCTTTCGGATGACATCTTCCTCAACTTTTGCTTTCTTGGCTTTGCTATTTTGCTAACGTTGAGATTGTGCTGTGCCAATTCCCTGTCGACCCCCGTGAGGTCTTTAGTGGTCCACGCGAATACGTCCTTGTTCTCAGCCAGAAATGCTAGCAGCTCCGAAGCGTCCTGTTCCGTCAAACTTGCCCCGATATGTACACACTGATCCGGGCGGTTCGCCGATAAAGGCACTCTTCTCGTGCCCTCATCTGGCTCTGCTCTCCGCTCTTTCCGCTCTGCGGCTTCATTAGCATCCTCTTTCCTTGCAGGCTTTTTTACTTCGTGCACCATGCTGTATCCCGGTATAGGTTTGCCATCTATCTTTCTGGCTGCGATTTGATCACCATGCACCGTGATTACCACGAAAGGGGAGGGCAGCTTCATGCACAGGTAGCTCTGCTTGATTATGATGTCAAACTTGTTTATGATTCCTCTTCCAAAGATTGCCGTATATGGGTATTCCATTTGTACCACATCGAACGATATCTCTTCCGCCCGCTCTTTCTCTCCTTCGCTAAACGCTACCGTGAGTGTCTTCTTCCCAAGTGCATCTATTTTCTTTCCACCAAAACCGAATAATGCATTGCCCGCCTGATCAAGCGATCGCCTGTCGAGTTTCATGCTGTCGTATGCTTTGGTGAACAAGATGTCCGCCGAACTCCCGTTGTCGATCAGGATCTTGTGCAAGGTGTACCCGGCTACGAAAGCGGTTGCAACGAAAGCATCATAGTGCGGGTAATCCCGGGCCTAATTATCTTCTTCAGTGAAGGTAATGGGCTGAAGCTTCCACGCGGCCCGATTCGGCAGAGCGGCTGATGATACTGCCAACACGCGCCTCGATATTCTCTTCGCGTTCTCTTCTTTGTCGTGCTCTATATTGGAACCTCCAATGATGGCGTATATGTGCCCGTTGGATGGCATCGCATTCGCGGGTGCTACAAAGGTGTACGATCTCGCAACTCCTTGGAAGTTTCTTGCTTTGCCGCCCGTTGCCGCTCGCGTCTATTCTCTCGTATGCGCGAGGAAGAAGCCACGGCCGATCGGCATTGGATGCGCAATCATTGGCTGCTGGTATTGTTGGTACTGCATGCTTGGCGACCCCCCCAATGTGCATGAACATGTGGGGCGAGGTACGGATTCCCCGGCTGCCCAGACTGGAAAGCAGCCATTTGATGGGGGAAAGCATAGTGTTGTGACGATGCCGTGTGAAATACGTGCTTTGCGGGTTCGGATTTCCCTACAGCGTCATCTCTTTCCTTCTGCTCTTTGGCCTGCTACGTGTATTTGCAGTATCTGGTGAAATGGCCTTTGTTTTCACCGCATACACAACAATACGGCGCCTTCGGGGCACCACCGTTGCGCCCTCGTCCGCGTCCGCCTCTGTTTCCCCGACCTCCCGATTCCCGCGACGTCCACCTCGGTTTTCATGAGACCGGGCCGTCGTGCGCTTCGGGGTGCCTCGGTTAGGCGACTCTTCCCGGAGGTTGTTGACGTAGCTTTGATTGTGCCCCCACCTCTGCCGATTCTCCGTCGGTTCCCGCCGGGGTGTTTTGCTTGAGGCTGTTCCTAGAGACCTTATGCTTCTGCAAGTCTTCTTCTGATATTGCGAACTTTCCCATTTCATCAAACAACTGTTTCATAGTTTTGGGTACCTCCCTGGTTAACACTTCTGCGCACGGCCCAATCTTGAGACCTCTGATGGCCGATGCAATGACCATTTCGTCGGACACATTCGGTACTTGTGCCCGCGTTTGGATGATGCGTTCTAGGTACTTAGCCATTGGCTCATCATCCGGTTGATGCAAAGTGAGCAGGTCCATAATGGTTTTCTTGTCGGCCTGAAGGCCTTGAAACGTTGCCAATAGCTCCTCTTTCGCCTGTTTCCATGACCGGATGGATAAGGGACGCAACGACATGAACCAGTCGTGCGCCACATCTTGCATGGCCGGAATCAAAGTTTTGGCCAACAAGGCTTCATTGCCACCTGCCGAATATATTGCAGCCTCATAGCTTGATATGAACCTTCTTGGATTAGATTTGCCATTGAAATGCGGGATCTTAGGCTTGTATCCGGGTGGCCATGGGTATTTCTGCAATTCAGGGGACAACGGGGATGCCATGTCAACCGAGTTCACTACCCCCTTTCCCGGGGCTGATCCCAAGTACCTGACTTCACTTTCGGTTTCGGCCCTTGCGTCGAGTGCCTGAATCTCCCGCTGTAACCTTTCTGCCTCCCTGGCTGCTTGGTCGACCGCCACTTGAGTTGCCGATATTCTGTTTCTTGCTTCAATGTCTCCCTGTAGCTGATCCCGATACGCTTTTAGCTCTTCAATTCTTGAAGTGTGCTCATCCAGCATCTTTTGGAGCTTGGAATTCCGTAGCATCAACTCATCCATCACATTCGGAGCTTCGGGCTCCGGTTCGACCTCGGCGTCATCTGCGCCGCGCTCCGCGGCGACAACCCCTCTCGCCGGTTGATCCTGCACTCCGGCGACTGACCCGATTACGTTGTCCTCGATAGCTAGATCCGCTTGCTGAAGAGCCGGAATCGGCGGAGGAACCGCCGATCCCGATGCGGTGAGCTCAGTGTGTGGCGAATCCGAGCCGTTTGCAGTTGAAGGAACAATCTCTTCCACGGATGGCATTGGTTTTCCGACAAATTTGAACCCCTAGCTTTTCCCTTTGGTGGCATGACAAGTCCGTGCGCCAACCACGGTGGGCGCCAATGTTGTTTCGGCCCCTTAGGGTCGTACCCCCTAATGGGCCGAGACAGGAAACGATGCAAACACAGAACCACAAAAACGAAACAAACAACACGAACCTTGTATTCCTTGTCCTCTGGCTAAAACGTACGGAGTCCAGAAGTCCCTTTACAACGTCCCCTGAGGGGTCTATTTATAGGAGGTCGTGTTGCATTTTGTACAAGGATGCCCCTGGCAACCCTAATTTCAACGTACAGGAGCAGCCGACACAGGGCAGACAAGTAAATGGCCCAAGGGCCCACTTTTGCCGGCTAACCGCCGACCAGCACACATCCGGACTCTTCTTTCTGCTTGGCCCGCGAATGCGTCCGAAATCGCACCGAATGCGCGGCTTCTCGCGCTATCGGGGCTTCCTCCTGGCACCCGACGATACCGAATGCGCGCCTTCCCGCGCTATCGGGTCTTTCCGTTCCGGGGACCGACGTCGACGCCGAATGCGCGCCTTCTCGCTTGGCGCCTGGCGATGCCGAATGCGCGTCTTCCCGCGCTATCCGGACTCCCGCCTGGCGCCTGATGTCAACGCCGAATGCGCGCCCTCTCGCGCTATCGGGGTTTCCGCCTGGCGCCCGATGCCGAATGCGCGTCCTCCCGCGCAATCGGGGTTTCCGCCCTGCGTTGACGCCGGATGCGCGTCTTCCCGCGCTATCGGCCGTGCCTGCGTACATCAAACACATAAGGCGCACACAATCAGGTGGGACGGGGTGGCCAATTCCACTCCTGCCCCCAACACCACCATAGAGTTTTCCATCACCCAAGAGCCCGAAGGGCCCTTAACCACGGTTCCACGGCTCCAAAACTGCCATATTTGCACACACAACCATGCTGCCGCATGGTCGGTTCCAACGCGTCCTATGGCTCCTGGCACAGAGTCAAGCATGCACGTACGCCATGGTTAAGGCATTTTGACACATCTGGCTTCTCTACCATAGTGTTTGCCATAGCTCGAGAGCCTAAATGGCCCTTAACCTCGGCTCCACGGCTCCGTAACCGCCATATTTGCACACACGACTTTGCTTTGCCGCACGGCCGGTTCCTGCGCGTCCTACGGCTCCTCGCACCAAGTCAAGCACGCCCATGCGCCATGGTTAAGGCATTTTGACACCTCTGGCGTCTCCACCATAGCATTTATTGCGGCTCGAGGACCCGAATGGCCCTTAACCATGGCTCCACAGCTCTAGAACTGCCATATTTGCACACACGACTATGCAACCGCACAGCCGGTTCCTGCGTGTCCTACAGCTCTCGGCACTAGGTCAAGTACGACCGTATGCTATGGTTAAGGTATTTTAATGCCTCTGGCCTCACCACCACAATGTTTGTCAACACCAGAGAGCCCGAACGGCCCTTAACCACAGCTCCATGACTCCAGAACTTCCATATTTGCACACACGACTGTGCTGCCGCACGGCCGGATCCTGTGCATCCTATGGCTCCCGGCACCGTGTCAAGCATGCCCGTACACCATGGTTAAGCCATTTTGATGCCTCTCTCCTCTCCACCATAGAGTTTTCCATCACCCAAGAGCCCGAAGGGCCCTTAACCACGGTTCCACGGCTCCAAAACGCCATATTTGCACACACAACCATGCTTCTTAGCATGGTTGGTTCCAACGCGTCCTATGGCTCCCGGCACGTAGTCTAGCATGCCCGTACGCGATGGTTAAGGCATTTTGACAAATCTGGCTTCTCTACCATAGTGTTTGCCATAGCTCGAGAGCCTGAATGGCCCTTAACCTCGGCTCCACGGCTCCAGAACTGCCATATTTGCACACACGACTTTGCTGCCGCACGGCCGGTTCCTGCGCGTCCTACGGCTCCTCGCACCAAGTCAAGCACGCCCATGCGCCATGGTTAAGGCATTTTGACACCTCTGGCCTCTCCACCATAGCATTTATTGCCGCTCGAGGACCCGAATGGCCCTTAACCATGGCTCCACAGCTCTAGAACTGCCATATTTGCACACATGACTATGCTACCGCACAGCGGGTTCCTGCGTGTCCTACAGCTCTCGGCACTAGGTCAAGCACGACCGTATGCTATGGTTAAGGTATTTTGACGCCTCTGGCCTCACCACCACAATGTTTGTCATCACCCGAGAGCCCGAACGGCCCTTAACCACAGCTCCATGACTCCAGAACTTCCATATTTGCACACACGACTGTGCTGCCGCACGGCCGGATCCTGTGCATCCTATGGCTCCCGGCACCGGGTCAAGCATGCCCGTACGCCATGGTTAAGCCATTTTGATGCCTCTCTCCTCTCCACCATAGAGTTTTCCATCACCCAAGAGCCCGAAGGGCCCTTAACCACGGTTCCACGGCTCCAAAACTGCCATATTTGCACACACAACCATGCGGCCGTATGGTCGGTTCCAACGCGTCCTATGGCTCCTGGCACAGAGTCAAGCATGCCCGTACGCCATGGTTAAGGCATTTTGACACATCTGGCTTCTCTACCATAGTGTTTGCCATAGCTCGAGAGCCTGAATGGCCCTTAACCTCGGCTCCACGGCTCCCGTAACCGCCATATTTGCACACACGACTTTCTTTGCCGCACGGCCGGTTCCGCGCGTCCTATGGCTCCTCGCACCAAGTCAAGCACGCCCATGCGCCATGGTTAAGGCATTTTGACACCTCCGGCCTCTCCACCACAGCATTTATTGCGGCTCGAGGACCCGAATGGCCCTTAACCATGGCTCCACAAACTCTAGAACCGCCATATTTGCACACACGACTATGCTACCGCACGCCGGTTCCCCGCGTGTCCTACATGCTCTCGGCACTAGGTCAAGCACGACCGTATGCTATGGTTAAGGTATTTTGACGCCTCGGCCTCACCACCACAATGTTTGTCATCACCCGAGAGCCCGAACGGCCATTAACCACAGCTCCATGACTCCAGAACTTCCATATTTGCACACACGATCTGCCGCCGCACGGCCGGATCCCGTGCATCCTATGGCTCCCGGCACCGGGTCAAGCATGCCCGTACGCCATGGTTAAGCCATTTTGATGCCTCTCTCCTCTCCACCATAGAGTTTTCCATCACCCAAGAGCCCGAAGGGCCCTTAACCACGGTTCCACGGCTCCAAAACCGCCATATTTGCACACACAACCATGCCGCCGCATGGTCGGTTCCAACGCGTCCTATGGCTCCCGGCACGAGTCAAGCATGCCCGTACGCCATGGTTAAGGCATTTTGACACATCCGGCTTCTCTACCATAGTGTTTGCCATAGCTCGAGAGCCCGAATGGCCCTTAACCTCGGCTCCACGGCTCCGGAACCGCCATATTTGCACACACGACTTTCCGCCGCACGGCCGGTTCCTCGCGTCCTACGGCTCCTCGCACCAAGTCAAGCACTCCCATGCGCCATGGTTAAGGCGTTTTGACACCTCCGGCCTCTCCACCACAGCATTTATTGTGGCTCGAGGACCCGAATGGCCCTTAACCATGGCTCCACAGCTCTAGAACTGCCATAATTGCACACACGACTATGCTACCGCACAGCCGGTTCCTGCGTGTCCTACAGCTCTCGGCACTAGGTCAAGCACGACTGTATGCTATGGTTCGGATATTTTGATGCCTCGGCCTCACCACCACAATGTTTGTCATCACCCGAGAGCCCGAACGGCCCTTAACCACAGCTCCATGACTCCGAACTTCCATATTTGCACATACGACCGTGCCGCCGCACGGCCGGATCCCGTGCATCCTATGGCTCCCTAAGACCGGGTCAAGCATGCCCGTACGCCATGGTTAAGCCATTTTGATGCCTCTCTCCTCTCCACCATAGAGTTTTCCATCACCCAAGAGCCCGAAGGGCCCTTAACCACGGTTCCACGGCTCCAAAACCGCCATATTTGCACACACAACCATGCCGCCGCATGTTCGGTTCCAACGCGTCCTATGGCTCCCGGCACGAGTCAAGCATGCCCGTACGCCATGGTTAAGGCATTTTGACACATCCGGCTTCTCTACCATAGTGTTTGCCATAGCTCGAGAGCCCGAATGGCCCTTAACCTCGGCTCCATGGCTCCCGAACTACACACACGACTTTCTTTGCCGCCGCACGGCCGGTTCCTGCGCGTCCTACGGCTCCTCGCACCAAGTCAAGCACGCCCATGCACCATGGTTAAGGCGTTTTGACACCTCTGGCCTCTCCACCACAACATTTATTGCGGCTCGAGGACCCGAATGGCCCTTAACCTCGGCTCCACGGCTCCAGAACTGCCATATTTGCACACACGACTTTGCTGCCGCACGCCGGTTCCTGCGTGTCCTACGGCTCTCGGCACTAGGTCAAGCACGACCGTATGCTATGGTTAAGGTACTTTGACGCCTCTGGCCTCACCACCACAATGTTTGTCATCACCCGAGAGCCCGAACGGCCCTTAACCACAGCTCCATGACTCCAGAACTTTCATATTTGCACACATGACTGTGCTGCCGCACTGCCAGATCCTGTGCATCCTATGGCTCCCGGCACCGGGTCAAGCATGCCCGTACGCCATGGTTAAGCCATTTTGATGCCTCTCTCCTCTCCACCATAGAGTTTTCCATCACCCAAGAGCCCGAAGGGCCCTTAACCACGGTTCCACGGCTCCAAAACTGCCATATTTGCACACACAACCATGCCGCCGCATGGTCGGTTCCAACGCGTCCTATGGCTCCCGGCACGAGTCAAGCATGCCCGTACGCCATGGTTAAGGCATTTTGACACATCCGGCTTCTCTATCATAGTGTTTGCCATAGCTCGAGAGCCTGAATGGCCCTTAACCTCGGCTCCATGGCTCCCGAACAGCCATATTTGCACACACGACTTTGCTGCCGCACGGCCGGTTCCTGCGCGTCCTACGGCTCCTCGCACCAAGTCAAGCACGCCCATGCGCCATGGTTAAGGTGTTTTGACACCTCTGGCCTCTCCACCACAGCATTTATTGCGGCTCGAGGACCCGAATGGCCCTTAACCATGGCTCCACAGCTCTAGAACTGCCATATTTGCACACACGACTATGCTACCGCACAGCCGGTTCCTGCGTGTCCTACAGCTCTCGGCACTAGGTCAAGCATGACCGTATGCTATGGTTAAGGTATTTTGATGCCTCCGGCCTCACCACCACAATGTTTGTCATCACCCGAGAGCCCGAACGGCCCTTAACCACAGCTCCATGACTCCAGAACTTCCATATTTGCACACACGACCGTGTCTTTGCCGCACGGCCGGATCCTGTGCATCCTATGGCTCCCGGCACCGGGTCAAGCATGCCCGTATGCCATGGTTAAGCCATTTTGATGCCTCTCTCCTCTCCACCATAGAGTTTTGAATCACCCAAGAGCTCGAAGGGCCCTTAACCACGGTTCCACGGCTCCAAAACTGCCATATTTGCACACACAACCATGCTGCCGCATGGTCGGTTCCAACGCGTCCTATGGCTCCTGGCACAGAGTCAAGCATGCCCGTACGCCATGGTTAAGGCATTTTGACACATCTGGCTTCTCTACCATAGTGTTTGCCATAGCTCGAGAGCCTGAATGGCCCTTAACCTCGGCTCCACGGCTCCAGAACTGCCATATTTGCACACACGACTTTGCTGCTGCACGGCCGGTTCCTGCGCGTCCTACGGCTCCTCGCACCAAGTCAAGCACGCCCATGCGCCATGGTTAAGGTGTTTTGACACCTCTGGCCTCTCCACCACAGCATTGATTGTGGCTCGAGGACCCGAATGGCCCTTAACCATGGCTCCACAGCTCCAGAACTGCCATATTTGCACACACGACTATGCTACCGCACAACCGGTTCCTGCGTGTCCTACAGCTCTCGGCACTAGGTCAAGCACGACCTTATGCTATGGTTAAGGTATTTTGATGCCTCTGGCCTCACCACCACAATGTTTGTCATCACCCGAGAGCCCGAACGGCCCTTAACCACAGCTCCATGACTCCGAACTTCCATATTCGCACACACGACCGTGCTTGCCGCACGGCCGGATCCCCGTGCATCCTATGGCTCCCGGCACCGGGTCAAGCATGCCCGTACGCCATGGTTAAGCCATTTTGATGCCTCTCTCCTCTCCACCATAGAGTTTTCCATCACCCAAGAGCCCGAAGGGCCCTTAACCACGGTTCCACGGCTCCAAAAATGCCATATTTGCACACACAACCATGCTTTGCCGCATGGTCGGTTCCAACGCGTCCTATGGCTCCCGGCACGAGTCAAGCATACCCGTACGCCATGATTAAGGCATTTTGACACATCCGGCTTCTCTACCATAGTGTTTGCCATAGCTCGAGAGCCCGAATGGCCCTTAACCTTGGCTCCACGGCTCCGGAACCGCCATATTTGCACACACGACTTTGCCGCCGCACGGCGGTTCCCGCGCGTCCTACGGCTCCTCGCACCAAGTCAAGCACGCCCATGCGCCATGGTTAAGGCATTTTGACACCTCCGGCCTCTCCACCACAGCATTTATTGCGGCTCGAGGACCCGAATGGCCCTTAACCATGGCTCCACGGCTCTAGAACGCCATATTTGCACACACGACTATGCTACCGCACGGCCCGGTTCTGCGTGTCCTACAGCTCTCGGCACTAGGTCAAGCACGACCGTATGCTATGGTTAAGGTATTTTGACGCCTCGGCCTCACCACCACAATGTTTGTCATCACCCGAGAGCCCGAACGGCCCTTAACCACAGCTCCATGACTCCGAACTTCCATATTTGCACACACGATCGTGCTTTGCCGCACGGCCGGATCCCCGTGCATCCTTTGGCTCCCGGCACCGGGTCAAGCATGCCCGTACGCCATGGTTAAGCCATTTTGATGCCTCTCTCCTCTCCACCATAGAGTTTTCCATCACCCAAGAGCCCGAAGGGCCCTTAACCACGGTTCCACGGCTCCAAAAATGCCATATTTGCACACACAACCATGCTGCCGCATGGTCGGTTCCAACGCGTCCTATGGCTCCTGGCACGGAGTCAAGCATGCCCGTACGCCATGATTAAGGCATTTTGACACATCTGGCTTCTCTACCATAGTGTTTGCCATAGCTCGAGAGCCTGAATGGCCCTTAACCTCGGCTCCACGGCTCCAGAACTGCCATATTTGCACACACGACTTTGCTGCCGCACGGCCGGTTCCTGCGCGTCCTACGGCTCCTCGCACCAAGTCAAGCACGCCCATGCGCCATGGTTAAGGCGTTTTGACACCTCTGGCCTCTCCACCACAGCATTTATTGTGGCTCGAGGACCCGAATGGCCCTTAACCATGGCTCCACAGCTCTAGAACTGCCATATTTGCACACACGACTATGCTACCGCACAGCCGGTTCCTGCGTGTCCTACAGCTCTCGGCACTAGGTCAAGCACGACCGTATGCTATGGTTAAGGTATTTTGACGCCTCTAGCCTCACCACCACAATGTTTGTCATCACCCAAGAGCCCGAACGGCCCTTAACCACAGCTCCATGACTCCAGAACTTCCATATTTGCACACACGACGTGCTTTGCCGCACGGCGGATCCCGTGCATCCTATGGCTCCGGCACCGGGTCAAGCATGCCCGTACGCCATGGTTAAGCCATTTTGATGCCTCTCTCCTCTCCACCATAGAGTTTTCCATCACCCAAGAGCCCGAAGGGCCCTTAACCACGGTTCCACGGCTCCAAAACCGCCATATTTGCACACACAACCATGCTTTGCCGCATGGTCGGTTGCAACGCGTCCTATGGCTCTCGGCACGAGTCAAGAATGCCCGTACGCCATGGTTAAGGCATTTTGACACATCTGGCTTCTCTACCATAGTGTTTGCCATAGCTCGAGAGCCCGAATGGCCCATAACCTCGGCTCCACGGTTCCGAACTGCCATATTTGCACACACGACTTTGCCGCGCACGGTTCCTGCGCGTCCTACGGCTCCTCGCACCAAGTCAAGCACGCCCATGCGCCATGGTTATGGCGTTTTGACACCTCTGGACTCTCCACCATAGCATTTATTGTGGCTCGAGGACCCGAATGGCCCTTAACCATGGCTCCACAGCTCTAGAACTGCCATATTTGCACACACGACTATGCTACCGCACAGCCGGTTCCTGCGTGTCCTACAGCTCTCGGCACTAGGTCAAGCACGACCGTATGCTATGGTTAAGGTATTTTGATGCCTCTGGCCTCACCACCACAATGTTTGTCATCACCCGGGAGACCGAACAGCCCCTTAACCACGCTCCATGACTCCGAACTTCCATATTTGCACACACGACTGTGCTGCCGCACGGCCGGATCCTGTGCATCCTATGGCTCCCGGCACCGGGTCAAGCATGCCCATACGCCATGGTTAAGCCATTTTGATGCCTCTCTCCTCTCCACCATAGAGTTTTCCATCACCCAAGAGCTCGAAGGGCCCTTAACCACGGTTCCACGGCTCCAAAACCGCCATATTTGCACACACAACCATGCCGCCGCATGGTCGGTTCTTAACGCGTCCTATGGCTCCCCCGGCACGGAGTCAAGCATGCCCGTACGCCATGGTTAAGGCATTTTGACACATCTCGGCTTCTCTACCATAGTGTTTGCCATAGCTCAAGAGCCCGAATGGCCCTTAACCTCGGCTCCACGGCTCCCGAACCGCCATATTTGCACACACGACTTTGCTGCCGCACGGCGGGTTCCCCGTCGTCCTACGGCTCCTCGCACCAAGTCAAGCACGCCCATGCGCCATGGTTAAGGCGTTTTGACACCTCTGGCCTCTCCACCACAGCATTTATTGCGGCTCGAGGACCCGAATGGCCCTTAACCATGGCTCCACAGCTCTAGAACTGCCATATTTGCACACACGACTATGCTACCGCACAGCCGGTTCCTGCGTGTCCTACAGCTCTCGGCACTAGGTCAAGCACGACCGTATGCTATGGTTAAGGTATTTTGATGCCTCTGGCCTCACCACCACAATGTTTGTCATCACCCGAGAGCCCGAACGGCCCTTAACCACAGCTCCATGACTCCAGAACTTCCATATTTGCACACACGACTGTGCTGCCGCACGGCCGGATCCTGTGCATCCTATGGCTCCCGGCACCGGGTCAAGCATGCCCGTACGCCATGGTTAAGCCATTTTGATGCCTCTCTCCTCTCCACCATAGAGTTTTCCATCACCCAAGAGCCCAAAGGGCCCTTAACCACGGTTCCACGGCTCCAAAACTGCCATATTTGCACACACAACCATGCTGCCGCATGGTCGGTTCCAACGCGTCCTATGGCTCCCCGGCACGAGTCAAGCATGCCCGTACGCCATGGTTAAGGCATTTTGACACATCTGGCTTCTCTACCATAGTGTTTGCCATAGCTCGAGAGCCTGAATGGCCCTTAACCTCGGCTCCACGGCTCCAGAACTGCCATATTTGCACACACGACTTTGCTGCCGCACGGCCGGTTCCTGTGCGTCCTACGGCTCCTCGCACCAAGTCAAGCACGCCCATGCGCCATGGTAAAGCGTTTTGACACCTCTGGCCTCTCCACCACAGCATTTATTGCGGCTCGAGGACCCAAATGGCCCTTAACCATGGCTCATAGCTCTAGAACTGCCATATTTGCACACATGACTATGCTACAGCACAGCCGGTTCCTGCGTGTCCTACAGCTCTCGGCACTAGGTCAAGCATGACCGTGTGCTATGGTTAAGGTATTTTGACGCCTCTGGCCTCACCACCACAATGTTTGCCATCACCCGAGAGCCCGAACGGCCCTTAACCACAGCTCCATGACTCCAGAACTTCCATATTTGCACACACGACTGTGCTGCCGCACGGCCGGATCCTGTGCATCCTATGGCTCCCGGCACGGGTCAAGCATGCCCGTACGCCATGGTTAAGCCATTTTGATGCCTCTCTCCTCTCCACCATAGAGTTTTCCATCACCCAAGAGCTCGAAGGGCCCTTAACCACGGTTCCACGGCTCCAAAACTGCCATATTTGCACACACAACCATGCTGCCGCATGGTCGGTTCCAACGCGTCCTATGGCTCCCGGCACGAGTCAAGCATGCCCGTACGCCATGGTTAAGGCATTTTGACACATCTGGCTTCTCTACCATAGTGTTTGCCATAGCTCGAGAGCCCGAATGGCCCTTAACCTCGGCTCCACGGCTCCAGAACCGCCATATTTGCACACACGACTTTGCTTTGCCGCACGGCGGTTCCCGTGCGTCCTACGGCTCCTCGCACCAAGTCAAGCACGCCCATGCGCCATGGTTAAGGCGTTTTGACACCTCCGGCCTCTCCACCACAGCATTTATTGCGGCTCGAGGACCCGAATGGCCCTTAACCATGGCTCCACGGCTCTAGAACCGCCATATTTGCACACACGACTATGCTACCGCACGGCGGTTCTGCGTGTCCTACGGCTCTCGGCACTAGGTCAAGCACGACCGTATGCTATGGTTAAGGTATTTTGATGCCTCCGGCCTCACCACCACAATGTTTGTCATCACCCGAGAGCCCGAACGGCCCTTAACCACAGCTCCATAACTCCGTAACTTCCATATTTGCACACACGACTTTGCCGCACGGCCGGATCCCGTGCATCCTATGGCTCCCGGCACCGGGTCAAGCATGCCCGTACGCCATGGTTAAGCCATTTTGATGCCTCTCTCCTCTCCACCATAGAGTTTTCCATCACCCAAGAGCCCAAAGGGCCCTTAACCACGGTTCCACGGCTCCAAAACTGCCATATTTGCACACACAACCATGCTGCCGCATGGTCGGTTCCAACGCGTCCTATGGCTCCTGGCACAGAGTCAAGCATGCCCGTACGCCATGGTTAAGGCATTTTGACACATCTGGCCTCTCTACCATAGTGTTTGCCATAGCTCGAGAGCCCGAATGGCCCTTAACCTCGGCTCCACGGCTCCAGAACTGCCATATTTGCACACACGACTTTCTTTGCCGCACGGCCGGTTCCCCGTCCTACGGCTCCTCGCACCAAGTCAAGCACGCCCATGCGCCATGGTAAAGCGTTTTGACACCTCTGGCCTCTCCACCACAGCATTTATTGCGGCTCGAGGACCCGAATGGCCCTTAACCATGGCTCATAGCTCTAGAACTGCCATATTTGCACACATGACTATGCTACCGCACAGCCGGTTCCTGCGTGTCCTACAGCTCTCGGCACTAGGTCAAGCATGACCGTGTGCTATGGTTAAGGTATTTTGACGCCTCTGGCCTCACCACCACAATGTTTGCCATCACCCGAGAGCCCGAACGGCCCTTAACCACAGCTCCATGACTCCCGGAACTGCCATATTTGCACACACGACTATGCTACCGCACAGCCGGATCCTGTGCATCCTATGGCTCCCGGCACCGGGTCAAGCATGCCCGTATGCCATGGTTAAGCTGTTTTGATGCCTCTCTCCTCTCCACCATAGAGTTTTCCATCACCCAAGAGCCCGAAGGGCCCTTAACCATGGTTCCACGGCTCCAAAACTGCCATATTTGCACACACAACCATGCTGCCGCATGGTCGGTTCCAACGCGTCCTATGGCTCCCCGGCACGAGAGTCAAGCATGCCCGTACGCCATGGTTAAGGCATTTTGACACATCTGGCTTCTCTACCATAGTGTTTGCCATAGCTCGAGAGCCTGAATGGCCCTTAACCTCGGCTCCACGGCTCCAGAACTGCCATAAAATTTGCACACACGACTTTGCTGCCGCACGGCCGGTTCCTGCGTGTCCTACGGCTCCTCGCACCAAGTCAAGCACGCCCATGCGCCATGGTTAAGGCGTTTTGACACCTCTGGCCTCTCCACCACAGCATTTATTGTGGCTCGAGGACCCGAATGGCCCTTAACCATGGCTCCACGGCTCTAGAACGCCATATTTGCACACACGACTATGCTACCGCACCTGGTAGGTTCCTGCGTGTCCTACGGCTCTCGGCACTAGGTCAAGCACGACCGTATGCTATGGTTAAGGTATTTTGACACCTCGGCCTCACCACCACAATGTTTGTCATCACCCGAGAGCCCGAACGGCCCTTAACCACAGCTCCATGACTCCAGAACTTCCATATTTGCACACACGACCATGCTGCCGCACGGCGGATCCCGTGCATCCTATGGCTCCGCACCGGGTCAAGCATGCCCGTACGCCATGGTTAAGCCATTTTGATGCCTCTCTCCTCTCCACCATAGAGTTTTCCATCACCCAAGAGCCCAAAGGGCCCTTAACCATGGTTCCACGGCTCCAAAACCGCCATATTTGCACACACAACCATGCCGCCGCATGGTCGGTTCCAACGCGTCCTATGGCTCCCCGGCACGAGTCAAGCATGCCCGTACGCCATGGTTAAGGCATTTTGACACATCCGGCTTCTCTACCATAGTGTTTGCCATAGCTCGAGAGCCCGAATGGCCCTTAACCTCGGCTCCACGTCTCCCGGAACGCCATATTTGCACACACGACTTTGCCGCCGCACGGCGGTTCTGCGCGTCCTATGGCTCCTCGCACCAAGTCAAGCACACCCATGCGCCATGGTTAAGGCGTTTTGACACCTCCGGCCTCTCCACCACAGCATTTATTGCGGCTCGAGGACCCGAATGGCCCTTAACCATGGCTCCATAGCTCTAGAACTGCCATATTTGCACACACGACTATGCTTTGCGCCACACGGCGGTTCTGCGTGTCCTACGGCTCTCGGCACTAGGTCAAGCACGACCGTATGCCATAGTTAAGGTGTTTTGATGCCTCCGGCCTCACCACCACAATGTTTGTCATCACCCGAGAGCCCGAACGGCCCTTAACCACAGCTCCATGACTCCAGAACTTCCATATTTGCACACACGACCGTGCTGCCGCACGGCCGGATCCTATGCATCCTATGGCTCCCGGCACCGGGTCAAGAATGCCCGTACGCCATGGTTAAGCCATTTTGATGCCTCTCTCCTCTCCACCATAGAGTTTTCCATCACCCAAGAGCCCGAAGGGCCCTTAACCATGGTTCCACGGCTCCAAAACTGCCATATTTGCACACACAACCATGCTGCCGCATGGTCGGTTCCAACGCGTCCTATGGCTCCTGGCACAGAGTCAAGCATGCCCGTACACCATGGTTAAGGCATTTTGACACATTTGGCTTCTCTACCATAGTGTTTGCCATAGCTCGAGAGCCTGAATGGCCCTTAACCTCGGCTCCACGGCTCCAGAACTGCCATATTTGCACACACGACTTTGCTGCCGCACGGCCGGTTCCTGCGCGTCCTACGGCTCCTCGCACCAAGTCAAGCACACCCATGCGCCATGGTTAAGGCGTTTTGACACCTTTGCCTCTCCACCACAGCATTTATTGCGGCTCGAGGACCCGAATGGCCCTTAACCATGGCTCCACAGCTCTAGAACTGCCATATTTGCACACACGACTATGCTACCGCACAGCCGGTTCCTGTGTGTCCTACAGCTCTCGGCACTAGGTCAAGCACGACCATATGCCATAGTTAAGGTGTTTCGATGCCTCTGGGCTCACCACCACAATGTTTGTCATCACCCGAGAGCCCGAACGGCCCTTAACCACGCTCCTTGACTCCGAACTTCCATATTTGCACACACGATCGTGCTGCGCACGGGGATCCCGTGCATTCTATGGCTCCGGCACCGGGTCAAGCATGCCGTACGCCATGGTTAAGCCATTTTGATGCCTCTCTCCTCTCCACCATAGAGTTTTCCATCACCCAAGAGCCCGAAGGGCCCTTAACCATGGTTCCACGGCTCCAAAACTGCCATATTTGCACACACAACCATGCTTTGCCGCATGGTCGGTTCCAACGCGTCCTATGGCTCCCGGCACGCAGTCAAGCATGCCCGTACGCCATGGTTAAGGCATTTTGACACATCCGGCTTCTCTACCATAGTGTTTGCCATAGCTCGAGAGCCTGAATGGCCCTTAACCTCGGCTCCACGGCTCCAGAACTGCCATATTTGCACACACGACTTTGCTGCCCCACGGCCAGTTCCTGCGCGTCCTACGGCTCCTCGCACCAAGTCAAGCACGCCCATGCGCCATGGTTAAGGCATTTTGACACCTTTGGCCTCTCCACCACAGCATTTATTGCGGCTCGAGGACCTGAATGGCCCTTAACCATGGCTCCACAGCTCTAGAACTGCCATATTTGCACACACAACTATGCTACCGCACACCCGGTTCTGCGTGTCCTACGACTCTCGGCACTAGGTCAAGCACGACCGTATGCCATCGTTAAGGTGTTTTGATGCCTCTAGCCTCACCACCACAATGTTTGTCATCACCCGAGAGCCCGAACGGCCCTTAACCACATCTCCATGACTCCGAACTTCCATATTTGCACACACGACCGTGCTGCCGCACGGCCGGATCCCCGTGCATCCTATGGCTCCCGCACCGGGTCAAGCATGCCCGTACGCCATGGTTAAGCCATTTTGATGCCTCTCTCCTCTCCACCATAGAGTTTTCCATCACCCAAGAGCCCGAAGGGCCCTTAACCATGGTTCCACGGCTCCAAAACTGCCATATTTGCACACACAACCATGCCGCCGCATGGTCGGTTCCAACGCGTCCTATGGCTCCCGGCACGAGTCAAGCATGCCCGTACACCATGGTTAAGGCATTTTGACACATCCGGCTTCTCTACCATAGTGTTTGCCATAGCTCGAGAGCCCGAATGGCCCTTAACCTCGGCTCCACGGCTCCGAACTGCCATATTTGCACACACGACTTTGCTTTGCCGCACGGCCGGTTCCTGCGCGTCCTACGGCTCTCGCACCAAGTCAAGCACGCCCATGCGCCATGGTTAAGGCGTTTTGACACCTCGGCCTCTCCACCACAGCATTTATTGCGGCTCGAGGACCCGAATGGCCCTTAACCATGGCTCCACGGCTCTAGAACCGCCATATTTGCACACACGACTATGCTACCGCACAGCGGTTCCTGCGTGTCCTACGACTCTCGGCACTAGGTCAAGCACGACCGTATGCCATAGTTAAGGTGTTTTGATGCCTCCGGCCTCACCACAACAATGTTTGTCATCACCCGAGAGCTCGAACGGCCCTTAACCACAGCTCCATGACTCCCGAACTTCCATATTTGCACACACGTCTTTGCCGCACGGCCGGATCCCCGTGCATCCTATAGCTCCGACACCGGGTCAAGCATGCCGTACGCCATGGTTAAGCCATTTTGATGCCTCTCTCCTCTCCACCATAGAGTTTTCCATCACCCAAGAGCCCGAAGGGCCCTTAACCACGGTTCCACGGCTCCAAAACTGCCATATTTGCACACACAACCATCTTTGCCCGCATGGTCGGTTCCAACGTGTCCTATGGCTCCTAGCACGAGTCAAGCATGCCCGTACGCCATGGTTAAGGCATTTTGACACATCTGGCTTCTCTACCATAGTGTTTGCCATAGCTCGAGAGCCTAAATGGCCCTTAACCTCGGCTCCACGGCTCCAGAACTGCCATATTTGCACACACGACTTTCTTTGCCCGCCGGCGGTTCCTGCGTCCTATGGCTCCTCGCACCAAGTCAAGCACGCCCATGCACCATGGTTAAGGCATTTTGACACCCCGGCCTCTCCACCACAGCATTTATTGTGGCTCGAGGACCCCGAATGGCCCTTAACCATGGCTCCACGGCTCTAGAACCGCCATATTTGCACACACGACTATGCTCCCTGTGCGGTTCCTGCGTGTCCTGACTCTCTCGGCACTAGGTCAAGCACGACCGTATGCCATAGTTAAGGTGTTTTGATGCCTCGGCCTCACCACCACAATGTTTGTCATCACCCGAGAGCTCGAACGGCCCTTAACCACAGCTCCATGACTCCGAACTTCCATATTTGCACACACGGCGTGTTGCCCCGCACCCGCCTGGATCCTGTGCATCCTATAGCTCCCGGCACCGGGTCAAGCATGCCGTACGCCATGGTTAAGCCATTTTGATGCCTCTCTCCTCTCCACCATAGAGTTTTCCATCACCCAAGAGCCCGAAGAGCCCTTAACCATGGTTCCACGGCTCCAAAGCGCCATATTTGCACACACAACCATCTGCCGCATGGTCGGTTCCCAACAGCGTCCTATGGCTCCCGGCACTGAGTCAAGCATGCCCGTACGCCATGGTTAAGGCATTTTGACACATCTGGCTTCTCTACCATAGTGTTTGCCATAGCTCGAGAGCCTGAATGGCCCTTAACCTCGGCTCCACGGCTCCAGCACTGCCATATTTGCACACACGACTTTGCTGCCGCACGGCCGGTTCCTGCGCGTCCTACGGCTCCTCGCACCAAGTCAAGCACGCCCATGCGCCATGGTTAAGGCGTTTTGACACCTCTGGCCTCTCCACCACAACATTTATTGCGGCTCGAGGACCCGAATGGCCCTTAACCATGGCTCCAATGCTCTAGAACGCCATATTTGCACACACGACTATGCTACCGCACGGCGGTTCTGCGTGTCCTACGGCTCTCGGCACTAGGTCAAGCACGACCGTATGCCATAGTTAAGGTGTTTTGATGCCTCCGGCCTCACCACCACAATGTTTGTCATCACCCGAGAGCGACGGCCCTTAACCACGGCTCCATGACTCCAGAACTTCCATATTTGCACACACGTGCTGCCTTTAAGCCAGGATCTGTGCATCCTATGGCTCCGGCACCGGGTCAAGCATGCCCGTACGCCATGGTTAAGCCATTTTGATGCCTCTCTCCTCTCCACCATAGAGTTTTCCATCACCCAAGAGCCCGAAGGGCCCTTAACCATGGTTCCACGGCTCCAAAACTGCCATATTTGCACACACAACCATGCTGCCGCATGGTCGGTTCCAACGCGTCCTATGGCTCCGGCACGAGTCAAGCATGCCCGTACGCCATGGCTAAGGCATTTTGACACATCGGCTTCTCTACCATAGTGTTTGCCATAGCTCGAGAGCACTGAATGGCCCTTAACCTCGGCTCCACGGCTCCGGAACGCCATATTTGCACACACGACTTTCTTTGCGCACGGCCGGTTCCTGCGCGTCCTACGGCTCCTCGCACCAAGTCAAGCACGCCCATGCGCCATGGTTAAGGCGTTTGACACCTCCGGCCTCTCCACCACAGCATTTATTGTGGCTTGAGGACTGAATGGCCCTTAACCATGGCTCACAGCTCTAGAAGCGCCATATTTGCACACACGACTATGCTACCGCCGGTAGGTTCTGCGTGTCCTACATGCTCTCGACACTAGGTCATGCCATTTGTATGCCATAGTTAAGGTGTTTTGATGCCTCCTGGGCTCACCACCACAATGTTTGTCATCACCCCGAGCCCGAACGGCGCTTAACCGAGCTCCATGACTCGAACTTCCATATTTGCACACACGGCATTGCTGCGCCTTGCACGGCCGGATCCACAATGCATCCTATGGCTCCCGCACCGGGTCAAGCATGCCGTACGCCATGGTTAAGCCATTTTGATGCCTCTCTCCTCTCCACCATAGAGTTTTCCATCACCCAAGAGCCCGAAGGGCCCTTAACCACGGTTCCACGGCTCCAAAGCGCCATATTTGCACACACAACCATGCATCTTCCGCATGGTCGGTTCCAACGCGTCCTATGGCTCCTGGCACGAGTCAAGCATGCCGTACGCCATGGTTAAGGCATTTTGACACATCTGGCTTCTCTACCATAGTGTTTGCCAAAGCTCAAGAGCCTGAATGGCCCTTAACCTCGGCTCCACGGCTCCGGCGCCATATTTGCACACACGACTTTCTTTGCCGTGCTGGCCGGTTCCTGCGCGTCCTACGGCTCCTCGCACCAAGTCAAGCACGCCCATGCGCCATGGTTAAGCGTTTTGACACCTTTGGCCTCTCCACCACAGCATTTATTGCGGCTCGAGGACCCGAATGGCCCTAACCATGGCTCCACCGGCTCTAGAAGCGCCATATTTGCACACACGACTATGCTACCGCACGGCCCGGTTCCTGCGTGTCCTACGCTCTCGGCACTAGGTCAAGCACGACCATATGCCATAGTTAAGGTGTTTCGATGCCTCTGGGATCACCACCACAATGTTTGTCATCACCCGAGAGCCCGAACGGCCCTTAACCACAGCTCCTTGACTCCAGAACTTCCATATTTGTACACACGTCTTGCCCGCCACGGCGGATCCTGTGCATCCTATGGCTCCTGGCACCGGTCAAGCATGCCGTACGCCATGGTTAAGCCATTTTGATGCCTCTCCCTCTCCACCATAGAGTTTTCCATCACCCAAGAGCCCGAAGGGCCCTAACCACGGTTCCACGGCTCCCAAAGCGCCATATTTGAACACACAACCATGCTTTGTCGCATGGTCGGTTCCACCGTCCTATGGCTCCCGGCACACGAGTCAAGCATGCCCATACGCCATGGTTAAGGCATTTTGACACATCCTCGGCTTCTCTACCATAGTGTTTGCCATAGCTTGAGAGCACGAATGGCCCTTAACCTCTGCTCTCCAGCTCCCAGAACTGCCATATTTGCACACACAACTTTGCTGCCGCACGGCCGGTTCCTGCACGTCCTACGGCTGCTCGCACCAAGTCAAGCACGCCCATGCGCCCATGGTTAAGGCGTTTTGACACCTCCCGGCCTCTCCACCATAGCATTTATTGCGGCTCGAGGACCCGAATGGCCCTTAACCATGGCTCCAC
>JAENPR010001593.1:0-134447 GCA_018135685.1 Themeda triandra | reverse complement strand
AAAGCAAGCAAAAAAAAAGTGAAAACAAGGACGAGGAGGAACGATGAACGATACTGTACGTTGACAAATCACACGTCATGCATGAATTCGTCATCCTGATTTGACAAAAGCAAGCAAGCAAGAAAAAATGTCATCTGACGACTGTTGAGAAGTCACTTGTGTCAATCAGAACGACGATGATTATTTATACCTAGGATATGTAATATTTATTATACTATACTCTACTATACGCGTGCACACCGTGCACGACATGACGCAGAGACCAGGAAGACTTTTGGTTTCCGACTCGTTTTGTATTCGAAAGTACACAACAGGGAGAGTACACGCGTACACCATGCAGAACCAAATGTGTAATACGCCCGTGCGTACGTACGTAGTAGGTCTTGTTCTACTTACGTACCAACAGCACTTGCGGCGGAGAGAGGAGCATATATAGGCCTAGCTACACACGTCGTGCAGACGCACGCACCGGCGTCAGCAGCCAGCAGGCGTGGCGTGGCATCCGATCCGGCCCTCTCTGTCGCCATCGGCGGCCCGACCGTCGATGCCTCCCAACCACGATTCCAGAATCCAGAGTTCGAGGAGGATCGGAGGAGGACAGGGAGTGAAACGCTAGCAACTTTGCACTACGCGAGTACGAGTGGATGCCACGTTCCACACAATACGTGGCTACTTTCATGCGTATGTATAATGTAGTGGATCGAACAAGGGTTTGGAGACTCTTCAAATCTTAGCATTTATATTTTCAGGCCAAACGAGGGATATATAGTAGTACATGCAAAAGCAAAAACTCACGTACACAAATTATTACAACATCACATAAGATAAATTAAACAGAGAACTTATACAATTAGAATTAAACACCATTTCAAACCTCTTTTACGCTCGTTGTGATTTCATTTATACACACTCTCTCTTCCCCTCTCGGGCACTCTGAGAATCCCACACATGTCGCTTCCTACAGGTGGCGACTCCATCCCAACCCTCGAGGTGAGGGCACATCCACGAGCTTGTAGCAACGACCATGGAGCCTCTCCTCGGTAAGCGGCACGCTGATGGGCGAGCTAGGGCGGGTGAAGTGAACAACCCTAGCCACTGCCAATGCGGGCTAGTGTCATCATGGTTGTATCTAATAAATAAGATAACCACCACCTCTACGAGCATGTATCACATTCATGTTGTAAAACTTTATGTTTATTGATTTTGCCACTATTTTTTCACCCTTCTGAATTTTGAATATGGATCAGGCCGTTCACGTCGGGCACGGTTGCATGGGCTGCGGCCATCATCCTCACAACGTTGGTGGTGGGTGGTGGTACTCCCAATTTTTTCGACTTTTTTATTTCCAATTTTCAAACCTCAATGAAAATGGTAATGCTAAAAATAATCGAATATGGCAAAAATTCTTGGAGGGGCTCTAAGTTGTTCTAGGGGGCATGGCCCCCCCCCCCCCCCCACAAACCCCGCTAGATCTGTCCCTGTCGCAAAGGCTAACACTCGTTAACCAAGGATATTTACTTACTATACCCGCCCCAACCTGTCCCGTGGTTGTGCGGCTTCTACCTAAAGTAGGCTCACCAGCATGAAGTGCTTCCCTTACGTAGACCGCCGCAACATCTGCTCGGTTATCACCTCTGTTGACGCTCGCAAGTACACGAACCTCACCCTGTAGGTGGCATATACTCCCCCGACTCACCCTGCAGCGCCGAGCTCACGGCTACATCCTCATTGTCGTCCAACTGGTCCCGGATGGCGTCCCATAGTGTCTCCAACCACGGTGCGCTGTCCGCGTCAGAGAGCAGGACGACATCGCTCATCTTGGCTCATCTGCGTCGAAGAGAAGGGGAAGGAAAACCAAAGAAGGAGATGACGCAAAGGAGAAGATGTGGAAGTAGATTTGGAGGGGCACATGGATCTGCTCTCAGCGTTGGAGGACGACACGTCGGAGCGGAGGTGTCGGCAACAATGGTGGTGGGCGGGCGAGGCGGCAACCATCTTATTCTTTCCCGATCAAGAGCAATTACGGGAGATGGGGTGGATGCCCCAAGTCCCAGCCCGCCCCAGCGCGCTTTCTATGTCAACCCCACCTGCCCTGGAAGATAGGAAAACTCGTTTTCACCCAGCTGTACACACCCCGTATCAGGATCCGCCTTAAAATCCCGGCTTCGCCCCACCCCTTTAGCAGGCCTAGCTCCAGCTCTAGCTAAAATCAACTGAGAAAACGAAGGAGCCATAGACATCATAGCTTTTGGGATCCGGCGTGGATGTACTGCTACAGTTGTATGTCGGAGCGCTGTGGGGCCTCTCCAAATTTAACAAGCCCGTAATAAAGCGAGACATAACTCTTATTGTTGAGAGAGCGACGGGATAGACAGACCCAAGAGAGAATGAAAGATGAAAAAATGGAACAGAGGCACTTTTATTTACACTTTAATACGATAAAAAGAGTTCACAATGATACACTCTCTCGGTCCCATAAAAATTACACTTATAGACCTGCCAGAAAAATCTATAGTAGATATATTTTTGGGACGGGCAGAGATTATGTCTAGTCTTATATTATTGTGTCCCTTGGCTTCAATTTGTTGCCGCGGCGGCAGCAGCATACATATCTCGATTGTTCCGATCCGCCCATGCATTGCTACCATCTGCATTCTAGAAGCCTGCTCTACCTTGCTTTTTCCTCCACAACCCATGGCTAAATCACCAAGGTAATCACATCTTGGCCCACGCTATCATCCCTTTATGAAACTTCTAGATAGCTATTCTCTTTATAATAATTAAAACCTTAAAAGCGAAATGGATATATATAATGTCCATCGTTGTCATGACTAGGTCGGTCCTTGACAATCGGTGTCGATCGATGGATCCAACGACAACGCTGTCCGGCCGTCGTCGTCCTTTGGTTTTCGCCCAAGCGCCAAGCGAAGCCACCGGACGAGTTCACCTGTCGACCAACGGCCGCTGTCGCTAGCTCTCGCGTTCCTTTCAGCTTACTGTCATCCTTTATTAATCCGAGGACACATGGTTTTTACCATAACCATTGTGTGGACCTTTGTGTGATGAGTGATTGTCAACATGCCAACACAAGGCGTGTGTGTGTTCTTACTAACCGATGGCACGCGGTTTCGTGTCAAACAATGGTGTCTCTTGGCTCGTGGCCCACGTTGTTCTGCGGGTGTCGAGCTCGGAGACGGTGGTCGACGGTCGGTGAAGATCAAGTAGGCGTCCGTCTTGACCGGGCCCCGGTGACGGTGAAGGGCGGACGTGAGGCTTGGATCGAGGGACCGAGGACCGGGTGGCCAGCCGTGGTGGCCGACAAATGGGGACATCGACGAGCGCAAGTGTACACGGCGGGGGATGCGTACGGGCTACGCCAGGATGCGTACGGCTACGCTACTCGCGGAGGGTTTGGTGGTTTCGCCTCAAAACCATCGGCGGCGGGTTTCTGTTTGCGCCTCAAAGCCGGGGCGGAGGTCCCGATGCGGACGGATGACACGTGGCGGCATCGAGGGAGGTTGCTGGAAGCAAGGCTACCGGTGAGGAGACGCGGTGGCCGTCGGATCAAGTGAAGCCGAGTTGGACCCCTATGCCCCTGGCTAAGTGGTGTGGCTCTTCATGTATCAAAGGGCGAAGAAGGAATGTAAAATAGACTTGCTATAAATAAAGGATGAGGGTCTCCTTCCCTTACCTCTTCCATTTCCATTTTCTCCTTTTAGGATTTTCCTTCCTCTAGACTGTATGTGAGAGAGAGGTCTGCAGCCTCTGTGGACTTTCATTTCGAGCAAATGTGCGTGGCAGCCTGAGCCTAGTCTCATTGTTTTCCGCCGGTTTAATCATGTGTCTGTGATTAACTGAGTTGTTTTTATGATTCTTGAGATCTCGTACAAATCGATCGGTGTATACATACAGTTGTTTCGAGCTCTCTTTCTTTTCTGTTGTTCTCGATTTTGCTGTGATTTTTGTGGCTAATTTTTCCCCATTTTATTCTTGGCTAAGATCTGATTTTCCCGGAGATTTAGTTGGGTACGAGCCATGATTCCTTGGGGGATAGCTCACCAACATCGTGAAGATCATCTAGGCTGATTTCTGTAGCAAATCGTTTTGTTTTGGTGGAGCTCTCGTCGATTCTTGGGTCGCTGCTGTGTCTGTTCGTGAGTTCATCCGGTTCTTTGATTTTGGTCAAAGATCATCGGCGCATAGGCACAGCTCTGTCAGTTTGTCTCGTTCCTATGTTTCTTGTGCGCGTTGTTCTTGCGTGAGGATTTACAGGGAGCTGAGCTCGGACGACCAAAAGCAGAATCTTGGGCCTAGCGCCTCTTTCATCTCTCGATAGGAGACCTGCTAGTCCACTCCCTCTCTCGGTTTTTAATTGCAGCTCGGTAGCAGTAGCAAGTGCAAAGCTTTGCGTTCTTCTTTTAATTGGTTTTCTAAATCCAGTCAAAGAGCTCGTATTTTGTCTTAGCAATTTGGACTTGTCTCTTTCAAGCTACAGAAAAAGGAAAATCATTTTGCTATTAGGGTGCTACTCACGGTGGTTTTGGAATTCGATCTATTTTTTTTTTTCATTCAATTTCTGATTGCAGCGCCATCATCTAGGCTTTATACCGAGCAGTGCTCAAAGTGTCCCCTTCGGTTTGGCCCTGTATTGATGAAATGGATGAACGAATTTTCTGATGATTTTCTGCAGAATATTCACTAGCTCTGATTTCTAGTTTTGCGTGGTGTTTCGTCGTTTGCGCTCCGATTCGCATTCCGCTTGTTGCGTTGGGTTTCTATTGCCTAAAGAATTTATCTAGGCTCCCATCACCGGTTGGTGCGAGTATTTTAGATTTGAGGATTTTCTTGCTTGGGGTTTGAATTTGGGGCAGTGGCCAAATATTTCAAAAGAAAATTTGAGGCTCCCATTCACCCTCCTCTGGTCGCCGATTCCGGTCCCTCGTAATCCCTTCCCGGCCTCCAGCCTCCTGATCGACGACCGCGGCGCACTACTACGTACGACGACTCTACGACCGCGAGCCGCGACGCGTCACCGGCCGTGTTGCGGCGGCCATGCTGGCGGGTGGCCGGCCGGCCGGAGCGTCTGCTGCGTGTACGTGCGCGCGCCGGCGTGCTCACGGGCACACGGAATCGATCACGGGCGCGGATGAGGACGAGCACGATGAGGTAGCTAGCCGGGAATCTAGGGGGCAGTCATGTGGTCAGCTGGTGGCCGTGTCTGTCACTCCGGACAGACAGAGGCCGTCTGGAACAGGATGGATGCATGTGGATCCGGGCGGTGGCAGGCATCGCGCGCTGGCAAGATCGATGCTGACAAATAAGCGATCGATGCTTACTCCTATGCATTGTTGTGTGTGGAGTGGAGCCGTTTATGTACTTTATAGTATCGTGCCGTGCCGACATGTGTGTGCCGTGTACGGACATGCTGGATGCATGCGAATTCCACAAAGAGTAGGAGTAATTTTTCTCTTTATTATGAAAATTAAGAGGTTCTTTCATTCTTTCGTCGTAGTCCCAGATGATATGATCTCTTGTTTGTTTCAACTCATCAGCCATGGTGTTTTTCTCTTGTAATAGAAGAGTGTCATGCAGCCGACTTATCAGTCACACAAGCCATCGGCCGAATGGAGTGATGTGTACGCCTTCACAAATTTAGCACATACTACGCACGCACGTACGCTGTACCAGCAGTAGTAGCAGAAGGTCAGCCCACAACAGATGGTAGTTGACAGTATACTACTAAAGTACTCATGTCAACGTAGTACCTAGGAGAATATATAATGACTTACTTCTGAATACTGATGCGTGTACGTACCAGTTACCTAGGCGGCGCTCCTAATTTAAGTGAGACTCAACTCGTGAGCTCGGCAGAAACACGACGATATATGTAATTATGTACCACTTATACTCTAATCTGCCGGACAGGTATCTCCTACCTACTTATATATTCTATATACTTGAGTAAATCTTGGTGTTCGCGATGGAAAACACAATACCACGATAATATATGTGTATTAGTGTATGTTGTATTGTTATTAAATAAAAAAGATATCATAATCATGATGTTTGAAAACAATATTACATAAGTCTTCAAGAAAGATAACTAAAATATAACTTCAAATTTGAAGTCCAAGATGCAGCGTCTGACTCTTGGTAAAGTATACAGTTATTTATTAATTGTTAAAACTAAAGTAGGATTTATATATTGAAAAAAATGTATCGATGCATTACCTCTCTTATGAAGTCGGATTTTGGAGTAAGTTTAACATTTATTTTTCTTTTTATTTGTTCCATCGATGGTGTTGCCGATTAATAAAGTTGAGATTAATGCACATGAAACGTGGCTTTACCATTTCCCAACACAACAATGTATTATTAAATTAAAAAGACATTGCAATCATGTTGTTTGAAACAATAATGTTACATAAGTCTTCAAGAAACATAATTAAAATTAACTTAAAATTTCAAGTCTAAGATGTGTCGTCTGACTCCTTGCAGCTGAAGTATGCGGATAGTTGAAATTATAGTTGAAAATATCCTGCATATAAAACTTGTTTGTTAATTTTTAAAGCTAAAGCACTATTAAGGCTAAAGCACTATTGATATCTTGAAAAAAATGTATCGACGCATTACCTTTTTATGAAGTCAAAACCTCTTTATATACGATATTCTTCGTGAATATATCCTTTGTTGGTTTCTTATTTCCCTTCCCCTTGCTCTCGTCCTTCTCAGTAGGCGACACGGCCAGGATTTTAATGTTTGATCTTGACGTGGCTCTTGATAGTGCTACATACAATTGGCCGTGCGAGAACACTGGTTCTGGCAAGTATACCCCGACATTAGGGATAGTCTGCCCTTGTGCCTTGTTAATAGTCATTGCGAAGCTGAGCCGAATGGGGAATTGTTTTCTCTTAAATTGGAAAGGGAACATCTCTTCATCTGAAGGGCATAAGGGTATGCGAGGCAGAAAAACTCTCTTTCCGACATGTTGTCCCAACACAATTTCTGCATCTATGGTATTCTTTTGGAACCCCCGTATGATAAGCCTCGTACCATTACAAAGTCCATTGGCGGGGTCAATGTTCCTAAGCAATATGACCGGACATCCAATCTTTAGTTTTAACACATGTGGCGGTAGACCATTAGGTGTCAAAGTGTTAAGGAATTCTTCAGGATAGTAGTTGTGCGGATCATCCACCGCACGGTCAAAGCTATGGTACACCATCTCATCCCCGTGGAAACGATCTATCATCTTCATATTAATCATATCTACACGTCATTCCGCGCTGATAATATCGCTCGAGAGGTGATATAATCTTTGCTTGATATATTTGCATTGAGGTTAGGAAATATGCAATCAATTAGACTATCAAGGTCACTATCTTCCCCGGTGTGTGGTATGCATATATCATGAGGAAGACGAATTTCATCATCGCCATTTGCCTCCTCAGTACTGCCACCGATGCACAGCAGGTATTCTGCAAACCATGGGTCACTCTTTGCCCTCATGTTGCGCACCAATTTTATATGCTGCATGCAATCCCAAAGGTATGACATCCGCAGTGAGGCACCGACCACCTGAGCCCTTGACCCTCTTCGAACAACAGGAAGAACCTGTCTAAAATCTCCACCGAACACCATGGTCTTTCCTCCGAATGGTAGCTCAGGTCGGTCCATTATATCACGTAGACTTTTGTCTAGCACCTCGACACCTTGCCTCTTCATCATTGTCACCTCGTCCCAAATAATAAGGGATGCAGTTCGAAGTAGCTTGCCAGTACCACTCTGTTTTGTGAAGGTGCAGGTGCTCCCATCATCAACGGTGAGGGGAACCTTCAAGCGCGAGTGGGCGGTTCTACCACCAGGCATTACTGATGCCGCAACACCAGATGTAGCTGTTGCCACAGCAATCTTTTTCTGACTACGTATAGAAGCAAGAAGTGCTCTATATAAATAAGTCTTTCCGGTCCCACCAGTCCATCCACAAAGAAGAGACCCCGCGTCCGGTATCAATCGAGGACATAATCTCATCGTAAGCAGCCCGTTGCTCCTCGTTAAGGGTGTCGATAGAGCCATATCATCCTTGTTGGCCTCAACATTGGCCTCCTCAAAAATCTCTCTTGGAATATCACAAGAGGCATCATATGTGTCATCAATTTTAGGAAGTGGGTATTTACTTATATCCTTCCCCATTGATCGTAGCAAGTTTCTAATATCAATGAGGACCATTTGCTCCACCATGAAGTTGGATTGATTATTGCGCTTATAGTCCTCTGACATTGCATCTTTGTGTTTCTCCCATAGTCCGAACACATCGCTGGGCTCACAAAACACCAATATTGTTGCAAAGAGCCTTCGCAACGCATATGGCATCATCCATCGGTTGCCTCAACAAGACTCTCATCCAACGTATTATCCTCTTCGATTAGGCCCCTTCTTTCTGCGGCTTCACGAAGGTGGGTAGAATGTCACCATCAACGGTCCTTAGAGACTCAAAGGAGGTTGCACCTGCCACATGGTTCAGGAGAACCCTAAGATAGTAGCGCTCCCCCTCGATTGGATTGGTAGCCACGATTCTTCCAATCTGTCTTAGTTTCTTTTGCTTCCTTCTAATCCATTCTTTACCTTGTGCATTCCATGAATAAAACTCAGGGAAGTCACGGTACAATATACCACGAGCATGTTCAGATGTACTGTTCATCTCGAAGTACGCTGTAAGCATCGACTTCTCAATACCTGGACGATCAAGCACTCGTTGAACCCAATCACGATGGTGAAATGACACCATGTGCATATCTGGAAGATGGAGTTGTAAGGGCAACATAGAAGGAGACCTCTCACTCAAATCAAAACCGTATATCCTCCATAAAGCTTCTGGAGGGGTTACCCATCTAGCATCTCTATATTGCTTGATCTCATCGATGTTCCCTTCACTTTCCTCCTTGCTAGCCTCTCTCACAGCCACAGACGCGCGGTCATGACCCTTGTAAATGTACTTAAATAGATATTTGACTGCCTTGATGCTCCCACATGCCTCAACATTGATGTGGCAGTTGAAAAGACGGAGGAGATACGGGTTGTAAGGCATGACCCATCTATTGTCAAGCTCATGGCCACGAACCTTTTCTTTTCGGCCATCTTCACGTCGTCTGTAAACTGGATATGAATCCTTGCCTTGTATTGTGACATCACAGAAAGGTCGAGGGTAATGGTTCTTACATAAATCACGACCCTTTGTACATGGACAATCACGATTAAGCACTCCACAAGGGCCATGCATCATATGTTTGGTGACCATCTTGTACAAGACTGGGTACTTCTTCTTATCCGGGAGCTCAGCTGAGATGAGGCGATCATATTGTTCTGGACACGTGATCATATATTTTCTATCCATGATAAGCAAAAAATGTGCATGCGGCAGACCCCTCTTCTGGAACTCCACAACATATACATGTGCCTTGACCTTTCCAAGGATATCCTTCTTTAGTAGCCTATCCTTTAGCTCTTGTAGTTTTGCTCTAAAGACTCGGACAACAAGATCTGGACGATCCTGTGGCACCTGGCCAGGGTAGAGTTCACGCTTGATCTCATCCCAATTCGGGTTACATGTCATAGTGTTGGTATTTGTTAAGTGCAACTAAAATAAGAAGGATTCCGCAAGCGCACAGAACATACCAATGCAGCATTTTACCGGGAGTATCCAGGTATCGTTATTTATATTTTACCACGGGAAGCAAGGGTTAAAGAATCGATAACTCACCATCATGCATCTACTAACTTAGTAAACCAACTAGACTAAAGCAGGAGTAAATGATATATGTATATGTAAGGTAATATAAATAATAAAGCACACATGAGAATTCTATGATAAATGAGTAGCTAGCTAGATTGAGAGGACAACGGGAGAGATTAAGGTTCCTATATACTTCTCTATTACTCGGTTCTATGATAACGGGGATGGATAGATATAGCAATCATACAATAGCACTTCGGGACATCGAACACTAGCCACGGACATGGATGAGAAGGGGCTAGGAAGCTCCGACTACGGTCCTACAAACACCAACCCGAACGAGGTGGAATAAGACGGCCGTCGGGGCTGTCACGATCCTGGGGCTACCACAACAATCCGTGGGATTGGGTGCAATCTCGGGTAACCTCTAGTCTAGACACCATGTCTACACTATCAATTACTACTCTAATTACCTAGGATAACTAGAGCACTCGATGCGAGCGAAGATCCCATACTAAAGCATAACTACTATACTAACAATCACAAGATAGGCATAAAAGTAAATAGAGAAGATAAATATATTAAAGCATAAGTCTTACAAAGAGTAGATACAAAGACATACCAAATCTCTGAAGACTTCTCCAGAACCGGAGCGCAGCTCCGCTCTCCCTAACTCTCATCTAGATCTAATCTACTACATTGGAATGTCTAGCTCTAATTCTCTAGAGAAGAGAAGTCATCCATTCAAGGGACGCCTCTACAACTCTGATCCCGCTGGGAGATAATGAATTAGGGTTTTAGGGGATGCCTCCTCCAGGGGCCAGGGGCCCTGCTTATATAGCCCTCTAAGATGCACCACAGCCCTCGGATCAAACCGACCTAAACGGACGATTATTATTCATCCTCAAAGGCGGTGGAACAGGGATCCGCGAGGCCGACGGTGATTGGCTGAAGTGGCGGTCGGCCGCCCAAGGTAGGGAGTCGGCCGACTCTCCACCGAGCCGGTTCGGGCTCCCGTTTGGTCCGAGCCTTCTCTAACCTTCCGGATTACATGAATTTTCACCGGTTCCGATTATCTCTATGTAAACCCGACATGTGGGCCTTCCTTGGGTATTTTCAGGTGACACCTATGAAAAGGACATTCACCAAAACTCGTGGAATTACAAGGTATAACCCCTATATCTAGTTGGTGAACATATTTTAGTCCTTTCTCATGTCTCGTTGACGGTAAAAATTGGCACTTAACGACCGTCAACACATAGTAAGGAAGATGTCCGGTTTACCGAACCTCCGTACCAGAGCCATGGTGTCCATGTACCGCTTTCTCATGTCACGTGGTCCTCCAATAAATGATGAAGGCATCACTATCCATTTTCCAATAGCTTCTGCTCTCCCTTCACCAGCATGTAGGCTATCAACCAATCCTTGGTAGAGGTCGGCCCTAATATCATTTTGATGGTTGCGTATGTAATCTAATTGAGAACTCTCGATCTTGACGTATGTGTCAACTGCAAATTGCTGGAACAGACGCTTGCCGTACAATATGGGGTTAAATATTCTGGACGCATCGAAACTTGTAGCAAGTAGTAGTCACGCACGACACACATAGTCTACCAGCGGAGTCTACAAAAAAATAGCCATTAATTAGAGTTATTTATATAGAGTAACCACTGAAGTACATGTTTGTGAAGCATTTAAATAAGAAGAATAACAAACCTGTTTTGTCTTCTGACCCACCACGAGCCTTCAGCAGGGCACGATACTTAATGACTTCTTCCATACTAACATCCTTTTTTGGAATATCCATGTGCCACCCAAGCTCGCCCTTAGGGAAGAATAGAGGGTACGAAAGAGCGTCATAACATCCATGATATGAGCGGATGCCATGTCTGCTTCTATCTTTCCCATGCAAGACAACACTATTCTGAAACTGACCAAGAAGCTCACTTCCCTCAATCCAATTGGCTTGTTGTATGTTCTCTGGTCCATCCTTTGGTCAAGGTTCAGTGTGACACGATAGTCTTCGAGGTCTTCAGCCTGGCCTAAACTCCTAAGCTTCTCTGAGTATGGGTTGTCATTAAGGATGGCCACAAGCCTATCAATGACTTCCTTGTCTTTTTGGTACTTCTCTTTACGACATCGTTCATAGCGGTGCTCAAGGCTTGGATCATTATCATAGAAGTAAAGCTCAAGATGCCTTGGCTCCTTACCATCTTCTCTGCCAAATGACCTTATGTTGTGATAGATCTGGCCGTGTGCACGAAAGGTGTATATGCCACTGTTTTTCATGCTTGCAGTAGCACTATCGAGGTGACAATATAGAGAAGTGAAAGAGAAATGGCCATTGAAAAACCTAATGTTGTCACGAAAGTGCTTAGCATCTGGATCATTACTTGACCAAAGCCTCATAAGATCATCAGGTACATCCAGTTCTTTAAGCTCGACCTTTCCATCTCGACAACAAAACCCACGTGGTTCATGCTCAAACCTTTTCGCAGTGCAGTGATTTGCAATTTGCGACAGGTTTTAGCATATGGGTATCTGTAGGGATGTTACTATACACCTCATCATATTGGTTAGGTTCTTCAAGGACACCCGCCATATCTTCCTCAAGGTCATTATCTTGGACATCATCATCATCTTCCCCATCTGAAATGACATTTATGCCATAATAGTAGATTAGATAAAGTAATGGAAGATTAAGGTGTAATTTGGTATTTCACACAAATACCTTGCCCGACAAACAGGTATCCCTCGTCCTCTTCCTCATCCTCTTCAAATATATCTCCCTCGTCATCATCTATGAGAACCAAGGATATGTGAGTTCTTAGAACTATGGGTAAAAATAAACAAATGAGTTCATATAGTTTATAGATTGTTAGATAGAAGTATTTACTTTTGTTGGTCAGGACTGATTGAGGCAACGGTGTGTTATCATTTAGGTGTTCCTCCTCCATGCATTCACCGTCATCAAATAGTGGTGCCGCCAGTGTGGTAGATGTAGCCAGATGGTTAGATCCTGCCCTTTCTTTAATCACGCCAGTGTGCCGCATGAGTATTTACCATTGTTAGTCATGGTTGACTTGGCCAATGGTGTCTTAATATCCACACATTCTTCCTCGTTTAAAAGTATATTTAAGACATAATAGGTTAGATAAACATGTGAAATATTCGGAAGGGATCAATATTTGTCATAAAATACCTTGCCCAGCAAATAAGTATCCCTCGTCCTCTTCCTCGTCATCTTCAAATATGTCTCCATCATCATCATCATCTATGACCATAAGGGATGTGTGAGTTTGTACAACGTTTGGTAAACAATAAAGGAGATCAAATAGTCTATTGAATTTTTGAAGTAGTGTAAATTACCACTTGTTATTTTGCGTTGGTGTAGTCAATGCTACGGGTTGAATGTTTGGTCCAATGTTGTCTCAATCACAAAAATGATAAATCCATGGTTGGGCTAGGCCTAACGCGGTATTAGGTCAATGTAATAAGATATTGAGGCATGATTTTTTACCATTGTTGACCACAATTGATTGAGGTAGGGGTGTGCTATCATTTACGTGGTCTATAGGCATGCACTCATTTTCCTTATTAGTTGATCTCGTGTTCCTACCGATACGATTTTGAAATAACATGTTACAACGGTTCAACAACGCACGTGTTTGTCCAATTGGAACACCGCGTCTATGTGTCATATGGTCGGACAATATATCACCACATCTGTCTTCATCAACCTCTTGATGAGCTGGAGAATTATGGGGTTGTGTCGCACTGAACTCTGGGATAACCCAATCATTGTGGTTCACTATGGATCTAGACCGAGTTTGCTCAGTGGGCCACTCAACCTCAGGAGTATTGTCGGTGTTTCGTACCCCGGCGGGTATAACACCAACGAGTAAATTTCTATGCGTGCTCCCTAATCCGGATGGTGATGCAAGAAGGACACAAGTGTTTATCCTGGTTCAGGCAAAGAATGCCCTACGTCCAGCAGAGGGGAGAGATTTGTATTATCTTGCACCGGGGTGCTTGTACAAGGGTGACTACAAGCGGGACTTAGCCGTGAATGAGTGTGTGAAAATGTGGGAATGTGTGTGAGTGAAGGCGTGAAAAAACGTGCCCTAGGCTAGGTCCTGGCATCCCCTTTTATAGACCAAGAGGAGGCTCAGGAGTACAGAGTAGATAGGGCTATCGTATGTGTGACGTCGAGATACGGTCGTTGGGTCGTGTCGTCGGGACTGTGGACGCCTTCCTCGATCCGGTACGAGCCTGTGGATCCCTGCTTTTACCCGGGTCGAGCCTGTAGCAGCGTGGGCGATGATGGCTTGCTCGTCCTCCTCGATCGTGGGCTGACGTAGTCGAGGTACGGTGCAGGCGTAGACGAGCACGTGCGCCCGGGAACCCTGCGGTATGGTCGTCGAGGTGGGAAAGACGGGGCCGTGCGCCCCATGCTCGGTCGCGTCCATCATCACTCCTCGAGCGGTTGGGGGCTGCCTCGAGAGGGCAACGATCCGAGCGACGGGACGGGACGACGTAGTTGGTGGTACAGAGAGTTGACAATGGCGTTTGGAGGGGGTGCCGTACGAGGCATAGTGTAAGGTATGGCATAACGGTGGTGCTGCGGTCCTCGAATCCGGGGCATGGGCGCGTAATGGTGGAAGCGACCCGCGTATGATCCACCGTTACGAGCTCGTAGCCATGGATTTAGGCGGGGCGGCGTACTACGACGCTGTTCGAGCCCCGTAGCCATGTGCGTGCCACGGGTTGGCAATTATTGCGGGCGGACCGAGCGGTTGCTCGCTCGAGCGCTTTCCGCCCATTGTCTCGAGCGGTTGCCCGCTCGAGCGGTTTCCGCACTTCTTCCTCAAGCGGGCGGGTGGCTGCTGCTCGAGCAAGTGGGCCTTGTGGCCGTGTGACTCTTGTGGGCCTGACTCGCATGCCGGCCCAACACGAGGAGGGTTAGAATTTCCTTGGTGAATTCTTTGGGGAGTTTAGAGGTGAATTGGGCTGGTTCTTTTTGCCTCTAAACTGCCCAGTTTGGGGCCCCCTAATCTAGGTACCCGACAGTAGCCCCCGAGCCCTTGTTTGATTGTGGAACTTCAAACAAGGGATCATGAAGTGGAGTCGAAGTACCTAGGATTGGGGTTATGTCGTCTTGTTTTTTCCGTGGGGGCGCGCGGCGTCCCCGCGCGGGGTAGCCGAGGCCCCGGAGGAATGAGGCATTCCTATGGGGGCTTTAAAATGAGTCGTCGTGAGTAAAGATGATGTTAACTGGAGTTGTAGTAGCACAAGGGAAGGGTGTTCAAGGGTTTTTCGAGCCCCCGAGCGTCCCATACTCCTCCCATGTCGAGGGAGGTCGTTAGTATGACTCGAGCCCCCGCGCCTCGAGTGGCCGAGCTTGAGTCATAATCCCGTTCCTCGCTGAATCCCTTGGATCGGATCCAAGTGGCGGGAAGTCTCGGTGCTACTCATGTTTGAGCGGCGTCGATGTCCCCGTGAGTGGTAGCGGGTAATCCAAGTGAGAGCTCGCCTCCTTTCGAGGGGAGACGGCCGTGGCCGGGCGCTCTCATTAGAGCCGGGCGCTTAGTTTCCGGAGGACCGGCCCCGTTCGAGGGGACCGGCGGCTCGAGTGCCTACCGTCGACGGGATCTCTTGGATACCTAGTGCCCCGCCTTGGACACGCCATCCGGGTTCGAGGGTTCGTTCTCGAGTGGAACCTTTCGAGGGTTCCTTCCCATAGGCGCCCTAACTCGGGTGCTCGAGGGCGGGCCGTTCGAACCCGTCCGTGGGTCGGCCTCCGCTCCCTCGAGACTTACTTGTGGGACCGGGGTCCCCGGTTTTCTTACCGTGTAAGGAACCGTCGTCGAGACGTCCGTCACCGCGCTGTTCGAGGTGCATCCGTCCGTTGCAAGCGGCGCGTCTTTTTAGGCGGAAACCGGCGCATCATGATGATCGTGGCTTGGCGACGGTTCCGCTCCGTCTCGCGACGCGTGCGCCCTGTAAGTGGAGGTAGGTGGCGGTTTGTCAGGGCAATAAATGCGGTTACCATTTTTTAGCCGAGTCCGCCGGGGGCGCGCGGTCATTGGATGGTGCAATCTGGGCCGTCAGATGTGATTCACGCGGATCGGCTTGAGCTCTATAAATTTGGAAGAGTGGGCTCCCGGTTCTTCTTCCCCGCATTCTCGCCCTTCTTGCCGCTCACGCCGCCGGTTGCGCTCGCTTTAGATCCAATCCGCCGTGTCATCATCCGCAACCGCCGCTGCCGCCGCCCGCGACCGCCCGAGCGCCGCTCTAGCCCACGGCCGTGCACGCTTTCGCGCCACCGTTCCCCGCGCCACCGTTCCTCGTGCTCCGCCGCCGTAGTTGCTCCACCGTCCCGCTCCCGTCGCCGACATGGGGAGGTCAGGCAGGAAGACGGGTTAGAGCTCTGGTCAGGGTGCCGGTGGAAAAGGCAAGGGCAAAGGCAAGGAGGCCGCCAAGCCTCCCACGTCGGTGGTGATGGAGGAGGCGCTTCCGTGGCCTCGGTCCATGGTGACCGAGGCGATGCATATCAACCTGGTCAATGGTGGATTGCTTCCGCCCAATCCGGCGGAGGGGACACCGGAGTGGCGGGTGCCGGACGACGACCACTTCGAGCCCAATCCCCCGCCGGGCTACATCCTGAGTTTTATCAAGTTCCACCGGCGGGGACTTGGTGCGCGGCCGAGCCGCTTCATGCGGGCGCTCCCCCACCATTTCGGGGTTGAGCTCCAGCACTTCAACCCCAACTCCATTTCGCACGCGGCTACTTATGCCGCTGTGTGTGAGGGGTATCTGGGTATGGCGCCGCAGTGGGACCTGTTCACCCACATCTTTAAGGCGACGCTCTTCACCAAGGCGGTGAAAGACAAGGAGGCCGCCGACGACGACGGTGACGACGGTGATGAGGAGGAGGAAGGGGAGAAGAAGAAGAAACCGAAGGTCCGCCGCTACGTTCGAGCGGGTTCCTGCTCGATCGGGCTGAAGAGGAAGGAGTGCTGGCTATCCGGCGCGTGGGCGTCGAACAACGCCGGCTGGGACCGGGAGTGGTTCTACCTCCGCAACGAGGAGGGCGTCTTCCCGGAGTACACCGGCGCCGTGCTAACCGCGCTGGTTTCAAGCGGATGCACGGCCGGCCCGCGCGCGCGCCAGCCCCGCATGGACTCCCTGCTCAATGCTATTTCGAGCCTCCGCAACCGGAGGTCCGGCAACCTCTTCTTCAACATCGCGCACGTCGTTGCCGAGTTCCACAGCCGCCGGGTGCTCCCGCTCGCCGAGCGCCCGCTACGGCTCGACCAGATGACGGAGGACGCCGATCCTGCGGCGCTCGCGGCCAGCAGGATGTCGGACGAGCCCCTCCCGGTCGCCACAATCGTGGCTCGGGTGCGCGACGCGATTGACGGTGGGAGGAACTTCGGCGAGATCCAAGTCGGGCTCTTCCGCATGCGTCCGGCCTTCAACCTGCTGGGCTTTGTGAGTTTTTTCGAGATCCTCTTTCGTCGTTTCTTTTACTCGAGCGATCCTTATCGAGGCCTGTTCTTTTTTTTTCAGAATATCAACGACCACGCGGAGTTGAGGCCCCCGGTGAAGGAGGACGCGCCCGACCGCGAGGTAAGACGCCTGAGGGGCGAACGAGAACACGCCGCTGTGCTCTCGAAAAGGGAAGAGAGAGCAAAGAAAGCTCGTGACTTAGAGGAGACTCAGAAGCGTAAGGCTAGGTGAAATGCGTCTGGCGGCGGACCCGACCGACTGGAGCTCTAGTCTCGAGTCGACCGACGAGGACGAGGGCAATGATGACGGGGAAGACGACGAGGCGACCGACAGCGATGGCGCCACCGCCACTCGAGCCCTGACGCCTCCTTGCTGTCGCGTGCAGGAGCTAACTTTGGCGCCAGGCCTTCTGCGAGACGACTCGTCGCTGGTTCAGGCAGGCCAGCAGGAGGAGTCGTCGAGCCACGGCGCTCGAACACCGTCGCCGGCCCGGAGCAAGGCGGGGGGGGGGCGTCTCAACGCTCCGGCCACCGCGCTCGCTCGCCATCGTCGGCTCAAGCGGGGCGGCGGAGGAGTCGCCCGCCGCTCAGCCATGGCGGGCGGGCGCCATCTCCGACGCGGCGGGACTCTTCCTCCCGCCACCATTCTTCTTCAACGGGCGCGCACACCCAGCGGCATGAGGCTGCAAATGTGCGCACTTCAACTTTTGCGCGCCGGCGAGCAACGCCGGGCTCCTTCCGGCGACCGCCGGGCCGAGCGGTCCTCGACCCGGGACCCGGGATCCGTAAGGGACGCCGTGCCCGACCCGGCCAAGGAGTCGGCCGAACGGGGTGGCCGCCAAGGTGTCGAGCCCCCGAGCGGCATCGGCGGTGGGCTCGAGGCCCCCGAAGTCCTCGAGGGACTCGAGGGCGCTGAGGCTCGGAAGCCCCGAGCGCTTCGAGCAAGCCGGATGGCTCGAGCAGCGCTACCTCGACCGCGGGTAAGTCTTCGGTTGACCTATCCCTTATCGCACTCTTTTGTTCACGTGTGAGTGTTTTGTCATAGTGAATTTTTGTTTTTCTCTTTCTTCCCGGGACTAAGCGCTCCTGCAGACGTTACCATCCCTCCCCCCATGCTTTTGCCTACTAAAAGGCTGAAGACCACAGGAGGGTCGAGCGGCACCCCGTCAATGCCAGGTGGAGTGATCCTTCCTCGTTCTACTCCAATTTGGTTAGAGCAAGCCAAGGATGCAATTAGGCATGGCAAGTTGATGGCGGCTGCGTCTCGTGCAGGTGCCGGGGCCGTGACCAAGGCAGCGGGGGAGAAGGACACCACCACCATCATGGCCTCAACTGTCCTCCCGCTCGAGACCCCGTCGTTGTCAACCGCGCTGGGAGACGCGGCGGCGGGCGACAAGGAGGTGATGGTGCCGGGCCGATGGCCTCTCGCTCCGGTGACGGGGGGGCGGGTCGGAGCAGCGGCCCATCGAGCTCGGAGACGAGAGCCGGGCTCGGGCTCCAAGACCTCTGGCCAATCGGCTGCGCCGGCTCGAGGAGGAGCGCAAGGAGAAGGAGGGGGCAGAGCAGACGTCGTCAACCACTGTTCGGCCGGTGGAGGACGTGGAGATGCAAGAGGCGGGCCCAGTGCCTGAGCCTCAGCCGAGCCGGGCCCCAACCACCGCTCGGGATTTGGAGGTCGACCCTTCCGCTGGGCGACGGGTCGAGGTGCCCCAAGCTTTCTCGGTCGAGCAAGGGGTGGCCCAAACCACGGCGCAGGAGAGGGCGTCCGAGGAGCGCCCCGCCGCTGCTCAGGAGGAGGAGAAAGCGGAGGAGCGAGCGGAGCAGCAGGCAGAGCGATCTGCCGCCGCAGGCGTCGAGGGGCGTCAGCCGCCGGTGGAGCAGCGGGCTGAGCTAGAGGAGCAGTAGCTGCAGGTGGGGCAGCGAGCGGAGTAGCCCACCGCAGCAGGTGGCGATGAGCGGCAGGGCGGCGAGCGGGAGCTCCGCTGGTGCCGTACCAGGCGCCGCTGCAGCCTCTGCAGCTGCTGGGGGACCTGGTGCCCCACCTCGTGCCCGACTCGGAAACGGGCGAGGTGTGGTTCGAGGACATGACCGACGCCGACCAATGGGAGGAATCCCAAAGGAAGCAGACGGCGGCGGCCATCGTCGACAGCCACATGCGGTCGGTTGGTCTCGGGCCCACCGAGCCCACCAATGTCTCCATCGAAGAGCGGAGGCGGGTCGAGGCGCGGGCGCTCGCCCAGGAGGCGTCCTCCTCCTGGAGCCAGCCGCAACGCCCGACGACCTTGGCTGAACGGGTGGTGACGGCGGGCGTCGATTTGGAGGCGGTGAGGAGACTCCACTCCTCCGTCGACAAGGAGATGCGGGAGGAGTTCCCCTTATGGGAAAGGCCGCCGGCGGGTGCTCCCCGACCCCTCGACCATGAGGCCCTCCGATCGTGATGAACGATCGAAGGAGCTCGAGGAGCACGCGAGAGACCGAGGAGCGCCCGCGGTGGCTCGAGAACGCCTTGAAGACCGCCTTGTCGCTCGTCTCTGAGGACATGCCCCGGCTTCTCTCTGTGAGTACTTTAGTTGCCCTTCTTTTTAGTTTGTCGTGATTTATGATCTAATGCTTCCCCTTCATGGTTCAGACGACGCAGAGCCGCTCATACGCCAAATCTATGCACATCCGGGCCACGCAAGAGAGCGAGCACGAAATCCGGCGGTACGTGCGGATGGGGCAAGACGCTGAGGGCGAGCGGCACCGCTTTGCTCGGCTCCTTCGAGAGGCCAACGCCGCCCTGGACGCCGCCAAGGAAGGTGCCAAGAATGCCCAAGATGATCTCGCTCGGGTGACGCAGGAGGCCGAGGCAGCACAGCGGGATACGGGCGAGAAACTTGCCCAAGCCGCGCAGGAGGTGGAGGCCGTTCGTCAGAAGTACGCACAGCTGCACGAAGTCTTCGAGCAGCTCAAGAAGGACGCAGCTACGGCGCTGCAAAGCTATAGGGCCAAATGCCGGGACATGGAGCAGCTCCAGAAGGACAAGGCCAACGTCGAGGCATATACAAAGGAACTGCAGGCGGCGGTCACCCGGGAAACTGCCGAGAAGGAGGCCCTTGCCAGCGCGCTCGAAGCGGAGAAGAAGCGGGCGAGCGGTCTCCAGACGGAGGTGGTCAACTTCCGTCAGGTGGTGACGGACAAGGACCTCGCCATCCAGGGCGCCGGCAAGGCTTATGAGGAGCTGCGGATGGAAAAGCGCGACGTCGAGCGCACCCTCCAGAGGAAGGAGACCGAGCTCGTGCGGGCACTCGAGCGCGAGCAAGGGCTCTCGACCCGCTGCACCCGTAAGTAGTCCGAGCCCTCTAACCTTTTTTTTCTATGCGGTTCTTGCGCATTGCTCGAGTATCTCATTTTCATCGTTCTTTCTCAGGTTTGGAGGCGGACCTGGTGGAAGCGCGTGAGGATGCAAAGTCAGCCCATGCGCTGGCTGACGGCGTGCTCTCAGCCAAGGCCCACATCACCGGCGCCATCGACACCCTTAGCGCCAACTGGGGCTTCCCGCCGGTGGTGGACGTCGAGGGGCCGGATGCTGGCCAGAGCTACGCTAGCCGGGTCCGTGAGTTCGGCGCCTCTCTGCGGGGTCGTATCCAGGAAGCCCTCGTCTTCGCTGCGCGCCGGACGATGGTCGTCTTCTACTCGGGGTTTAGCATCTCGAGGGAGGACGCCCGGGCCGGGATGGAGGCCGTTGCGGGCGGCTTCACCTACGCCGAGGGCGAGCAAGAAGGAGGGTCAACCCCGGATCGAGCAGCTCAAGGCCGAGGCCGAGGAGCCGGCGCCCGTCTTGGAGGCGATCTCGCTGCGAGAAGTCCTCCCGCCCGATGTGGAGTAGTTTTTAGCCGGCCTGCGAGCCAAAATCTGGGCAACAAGGCCCTTGTAAGAAAACAAGTATTTTGGCCATGGAAATGGCCCAAGTGGCATTAAATCGTGATGCTCAGATGTTTATTATTGCTCTAGTTTTTCCCTTGTGCTCCATATTACTTTTCGCTTCCTGCCTTTATTTTTCTTTAACTAAGTGCTAGCGTTGCGCTCGAACCACTTCGAGGGGAGATGAGTTGGGGTGCCGTAGCTCGGAAGCGTGGGAAGCCCTATGCTCGATCGTCCCGACCCGAAGAGCTCGAGGTGACGCTGATGCTTAGCTTATGAAAAATTTCGAGGCGAGGAGGAGAAAGGTTGCATCAAGCCGTCTTTTTGGAAAAAACTAGGTGCGTTTTTCGAGGACTCCAGGGGGGTCCCCCTGGTCTAGCCCCCGAGGGGGCTTGGCTTTGTGAAAACAAAGTCGAGCCCACCTTGCATACGAACGAACAAAAAGTAGGAAACTGGTTTGCAGGGTTTTTATTCATTCATACTAGCGGTACATTTGGAACGAGAAAATGTACAAGGCATCGAGGCCTAGGGGAAAAAGCGACGTAGGCTGTTCGATGTTCCACGCGTTGGTGAGGGTCGAGCCGTTCTCGTCGGCTAACTTGTACGTCCCCGGTTTCAGCACCTCGACCACGATGAACGGGCCTTCCCAAGGAGGAGTGAGCTTGTGGTGCCTCTTGTTATCTTGGCGTCGACGGAGCACGAGATCACCGACCTCGAAATCCCTCTTGCGCACGTTCTTCTCGTGATACTGCCGCAGCTTTTGCTGGTAGCGCGCAGAGTGTAGGAGCACCGTGTCTCGAGCCTCTTCGGCCTGGTCGACGGTGTTAGCTAGTCTTTCCTCATTAGTTTGCTCGTTGTAGGCCTTAAGTCGAGGGGACCCGTACTCGAGATCAGTGGGGAGGACGGCCTCAGACCCATAGACCAGGAAGAACGGGGTGAACCTAGTGGCTCGACTTTCGGTCGTTCGTAGACTCCACAGGACAGATGGGAGTTCAGCTACCCACTTCTTGCCGTGCTTGTTGAGGCGGTCGAAAATTCTTGGCTTTAGCCCCTGCAAAATCATGCCGTTGGCATGCTCGACTTGGCCATTAGTTCGAGGGTAGGCGACTGCCGACCAGTTCACACGGATGTGGTACCGATCGCAGAAGTCCAAGAACTTTTTGCCTGTGAACTGGGTGCCATTGTCAGTAATGATGACGTTGGGGACTCCAAAGCGATGGACGATGTCGGTGAAGAACTCGACCGCTCGCTCCGAGCGGATGTTAGTGATGGGCTTGGCCTCGATCCACTTGGTGAACTTATCGATGGCCACGAGCAAGTGGGTGTAGCCTCCCGTCGTCTTTTTGAGGGGTCCGACCAGATCGAGCCCCCAGACCGCAAATGGCCACGTGAGGGGGATCATCTGGAGTGCGTGTCTTTGGAAGATGCGTTTGCTTGGCGTAGAATTGGCATCCTTCACACGCTCGAACAAGCTTGATGGCGTCGCGCGTTGCGGTGGGCCGCAGAAGCCTCGACGGAATGCGTTCCCGATAAGGGTTCTTGGCGCAAAGCATGGTGGCCACAAGCTCCCGAGTGCATGTCTCGAGCAGGTTTTACGCCTCTTCGATCGAGATACACCGTTGAAGTATACCGGTCGGGCTGCGGCGGTAGAGCTCTCTGTCCTCCCCGTAAAGGACGTAAGTTTTGGCTCGACGAGCTAGTCGCCTCGCCTCCGTTCGATCCTCTGGCAACTCCCCTCGAACAAGGTATTCGAGGAAGGGTGCACGCCAGTCAGTTGGTGGGCTCGTAACCTGGTCGATCTCCATGACTGTGGCCCCCGTCGAGGGGGGTTCGGTCGTAGGAGCAGGCTCAACGGCTGGTCCTGCCCCAGCCCCCGAGTCCCACTTCACGGATGGCTCGTGAAGATCTTTCGAGAAGACGTCTGGGGGTAGCGGCGCCCGAGATGAAGCGATTTTGGCCAGTTCGTCCGCAGCCTCGTTGAAGCGCCTTGGGATGTGGTTGAACTCGAGACCATGGAAGCTGGCTTCCAACTTGCGCACCTCATTGCAGTACGTTTCCATCTTTTCATCATGGCAGCTCGAGGCTTTCATCACTTGATCGATAACGAGCTACGAGTCGCCTCGAGCATCGAGGCGTCGGACCCCAAGCTCGATGGCAATGCGCAACCCGGTAACGAGCGCCTCATACTCTGCCACGTTGTTCGAGGCGGCAAAGTGGATGCGCACCACGTAACGCATGTGTACTCCGAGGGGTGAGATGAAGAGCAGGCCCGCGCCTGCTCTTGTCTTCATAAGTGACCCGTCGAAATACATGGTCCACAGCTCGGCCTGGATCTGGACTGGGGGGAGTTGGATGTCAGTCCATTCGGCGACGAAATCAGCCAGCACTTGAGACTTGATAGCTTTTCGTGGGGTGTAAGTGATGGTCTCGCCCATGAGCTCGACTGACCACTTGGCGATTCGACCCACTACTTCCCGGTTTTGGATAATTTCACCAAGTGGGAATGATGACACTACCGTCACCGGGTGGCTTAGGAAATAGTCTTTGGAGTTTTCGACGGGTGAGGACGATTGCGTAGAGCGGTTTACGGATTTGAGGGTACCGAGTTTTGGCATCCGAGAGCACCTCACGATGAAATACACCGGCCGCCGGACGGGGAGCGCGTGCCCCTCTTCCTCCTCTCTCGACCACTATGACCGTGCGACCACCCGAGTGGTTGCGGCAACATAGAGGAGGAGGGATTCGGTGGGTATGCCGTCTCGAGCCGGCCGAGGCGGCACGAGCACGGGAGGAGATGTGAGCATGCTCTTCGGCTTTGAGAGGGCCTCCTCGCCGGGTGTCCATGCAAAGTGCTCGGATTTTCCGAGGAGCCGGTACAGAGGCAAGGCTTTTTCTCCCGGCGCGCAATGAACCGACGAGTGCGGCTAAGCATCCGGTGATCTTTTGCACCCCTTTCGGGTCTCGAATTGGCCCCATTCTCATGATGGCCGCGACCTTCTCGGGATTGGCCTCGATGCCGCGGCGGGAGACGATATACCCTAACAACATGCCTCGAGGCACACCAAAGACACACTTCTCGGGATTCAACTTGATGTTTTTAGCCGGAGGCATCCAAACGTCAACTTGAGGTCCGCGACAAGGTTTTCTACTTTTCGAGTCTTGACAACGATGTCATTGACGTAGGCCTCGACGGTCTCTCCTATGTGTTTCTCGAAGACATGGAGCATGCGGCCGATATGTTGCCCGGCGTTTCGAAGGCCGAAAGGCATTGTGACATAACAATACATGCCCATGGGGGTGATGAATGAAGTCGCGAGCTGGTCGGGCTCCTTCATTTTGATTTGGTGGTAGCCAGAGTAGGCGTCGAGAAAGGAAAGTACTTCTCAACCCGCAGTGGAATCAACGATTTGATCTATTCCGGAGTAAAGGAAATGGGACTTTGGGACATGCTTTATTTAAACTAGTGTAATCTACACACATCCTCATTTTTCCATTCTTTTTCTCTACCAACACAGGATTAGCTAACCACTCGGGATGATGTACCTCCTTGATGAATCCAGCTTTCTTGAGCTTCTCGACCTCCTCGCGGATGATCCCGCGCTTCTCCTCGTCGAAGCGGCGCGGCGTTGCTTGACAGTCTCGAACCGGGACGGATCTCCAAGGCGTGCTCGGCGACATCCTCGGTATGCCGAGGCATGTCCGAGGGACTCCACGCAAACATGTCGGCGTTTGCGCGGAGAAAGTCGACGAGCACCGCTTCCTATGCACTGTCGAGGAGGCGGCGATGACCGCGTCTTCTCCCCGAGGAGCTTGGATCGAGCGGGATCTTCTTGGTGTCTTCGGCGGGCTCGAAGTTGCCGGCTGTCGCTTGGGTGTTGGAGCGAGAGGGCTCGGCCGCCATGCGATCGAGCATCATGGCTAAGTCTTCAGATGCTCCCATCACGTTCGTCAGTGATTCCCCGTACTCGACGCACTCCACATCATAGTGGTAGGCGTGCTCGTACGTGGAGTTGACGGTGATGATCTCCTTTTGGTCCCGGCATCTTGAGCTTGAGGTAGGCATAGCTGGGGATCGCCATGAACCGGGTGTAGCACGGCCGCCCGGATGGCGTGGTAGGTCCCCTCGAACCGGGCACGTCGAAAGTTATGACCTCTCGACGAAGTTCGAGCGTGTCCCAAAGACGACGGGGAGGTCAATGCGGCCGATCGTGAGCGCTTTCTTGCCGGGGACCACTCCGTGGAAGCCCCGGCGCTCGGGCCGGAGGTGAGCTCTTGTGAGGCCGAGCAGCGTGAGGGTCTCCATGTAGATGATGTTGAGGCCTGCCTCCATCCATGAGAACTTTGGTGAAGCGGGCGTTGAGGATGATCGAGTCGACGACGAGAGGGTATGCGCCGGGATTGGTGACGTGCTCGGATGATCATCACGGTCGAACGTGATGGGAGCATCCGACCCGGTCGAGGAATTGAGGCGTGGCGGGTTTCGGGCGAAAACCTCCCTGCGCTCGGCCTTCCACTCTCGACGTGTCATCTGGGTGGTTGGGCCGCCGTAGATCATGTAGCACTCGGTGATGGGCGGATACCCATTGTCGTCGTTGTCGTTGGCTTGGTCGTTTCCACCCTTGCCCTTCTTGTCGTCGTCCTTGCCGATGCCGAGCTTCTTGAAGTAGCTTCGAAGCATGCGACAGTCCTCGAGGTTATGCTTGGCCGGCTCCTTGTGGTAGGGGCACGGCCGCTTAAGCATTTTGTCGAAGACGCCCCGTCCGGAGGGTCTAGGCTTCTTGCGCTCGGCCGCGGCCACCTCGCCTTCCACGACCGCGCGCTTGCCTTGCTTTGGTTGCCTTTCTTCTTCTTCGATTCTTCTTCTTGTCCTTGCTCGGGCCCTCACCGTCCCACAGGGGGCGGCGCGGGCTTGTTCCCGGCTCCGCCAAAGAAGGCTCCCACGGCCTCGTCGCCGGCAGCATAGTCGGCGACGACGTCCATGAGCTCGTCGACCGTCTTTGGGCGGTTGCGCCCGAGCTCCCGCACGAGCTCTCTGCACGTGGTGCCCGAGACGAACGCCAGGATGACATCGTGATCGGGGATGTCGGTAGCTCGGTGCGCGGCTTGGAGAAATGTCGAGCAAAGTCTCCGAGGACTCCGTGGCGTTTTGCTTACGGTTGCGGAGATCCCACGAGTTACCGGTCGGATGTATGTACCCTTGAAGTTCCCCTCGAAAATCTGGACCGGGTCGGTCCAATCGTAGATCGATTGGGGAAGCTCCTCGAGCCACCGTCGAGCGGTGTCGAGAGAAACAGAGGGAGGCGGCGTATGATCGCCTTATCCTCTCGAGCCCTCCGGGGCGGGCCCGGCGGAAGTCGGCCGGCCGAGCTCGGCTTGGTCTCCCGTTGTACTTGACCACGCTCGTGGGGGTCGAAACGGGTTAGGTAACGGTGTGTTGCGGATTGCTCGGCGAAGACTCGAGGGCCGGGCGGCTCGGGAGCTGCCGGTCCTCGTCGCTGTCGTAACGCCCCCCTCGATGGGCCTTGTAGCCACGGTCCTCGGCACCCGCAGCCTTGCGTCGTCGGTTGTCGTTGATGTCATGACGCGCATCTTGAGGCGCGCGGTTGTCGAGGATGCGATCTCGAGCGGGGGCTCTACCACCTCGAGGGGGTGCCTCTTGGTGGACGGAACCCTCCCGCTCGTGCCGTGGTTGCTCTGGGGCTGCCTCACGCTGTCTCGAGGCTGAGCTCTCGGCCTGCTGGACGGCCGCGACTTGAAGGAGCCCCTGGATCTCATCTCGCATCCGCAACGCGTGCGGATTCGAGGGCGCCGGCATGTCTCGCAGCAGCATGGCTGCCGCAAGTACATTCTGACTTGCTCGAGGGAAGTGGGCAGGCTCAGGCGGCACTTCTGGCTGCCCATCATTAACGATGCGGTTGAGGACGCCTCGTGCCTTTCCTCGAGCACCCAGAGCTCGAGGAGGGGCGGATGGTTCGCTCCAGCGCGCGCTTGAGCAGCTCCGGATTTGCGCGTTCCTCATTCATCTTGGCCTCGATCTCTCGAGCCGGGCCCACCGTGCCGCTCGAGCATCGTCTTGGTCGCTAGTTATCTTGGGCTTGTGGTGGCGGTCCGCGCGGCTCGATCACCCGCAAGGCTCCGGCCCGCGATGTTCCGACCGCTGGCGTCACGTCTGCCCGGTTGGCTGTAGGGATAGCCGTGGTGGCGCCATCTCTGGTCTCCTCATCTGACGAGGCATCGCCGTCGAGATGAAAACACTCGCGAGCCGGGTCATAGCATCCTGAGTCCGAGTCGTCGGAGTCCGGGTTAGCGGACGGCGGCGTCCGGGGCCTCCCGTGCTCTCTTCCTCGATCCGGCGGCGCATATCCCCGACCGTGTTGCGGCGTTGCGAGCCGTGCTGCGTCAAACCCGCGGTCTGCGACGCCGGCCATACAATCTCCAAGTCCATGGTGGCACGCGGGGAGGGGGCCGGGGCTCCCCTTGCGGTCCCATGGCCGTCCGGATCTCGTTGGCATACGTAGTGGCGGCGTTGGTGAGCCCAACCGGAGCTGTGACGTGCTCGGTAGAGCCCGTGCGGCAACAAGTTGGGCAACGTTGGTCGTGCGCGTGCTCGAGGGCCACGCCGGGCTCTCGGCGAGCGCATAGCGAACGTGAAGCCGGGGTCTACGTCGAGAACCCCCGCCCACACGCTGCCCCCGCGCCGCGCACTCGGCATCCTGCTCGGGTGTGCAACGGCGTCCGGCCCAGGGAGGGTACGCGAGCGGCGTGCTCGGAGCCCCCGTGTGGGCTAGCGACGAGGCTGGTGCGGGTGGCGCTGTGCCTTGGCGGCGAGCCATGGTGGCGTGGCCTACGCGCGACTCCACCGGCACGTGGAGGTGACGCGCGTCCCCCACTTGGTTCTCCGATCGAGAGCAGAGCCATGTCATAGCCTGAGCCGAGCGACACGAACTCTAAACTCCCAAACCAGATTACCATGGCAAACGGAAGCGAGGAAGCGGGTGCTGCCATCCGGAAAATGGCGGGAATCGGGCGAAACACGCGGCTCCCCTACACGCGCGCCAACTGTCGGTGTTTCGTACCCAGGGGGTATCACACCAACGAGTAAATTTCTATGCGTGCTCCCTAATCCGGATGGTGATGCAAGAAGGACACAAATGTTTATCCTGGTTCGGGCAAAGGGTGCCCTACATCCAGCAGTGAGGGGAGCCTTGTATTATCTTGCACCGAAGTGCTTGTACAGGGGTGGATACAAGCGAGTCGTAAAGACTTGAGTGTTTGTGAGAGCGAGTGTGTGTGAGTCGATGTGTTGTGTCGTGCCCTGCACTAAGCCCCGGCGTCCCTTTTTATAGGCCAAAGGGAGGCCCGGGTGTACACAGTAGATAGGGCAGTGGTAGTGATGACGTCGAGGTATGGGCGTGGATCGCGTCGTCGAGACTGTAGAGGCCTGCTTTGGTCCGGTCCAAGCCTATAGCGGCGTGGGCGATGTTGGCCTGTCCGTCCTTCTCCTGGAATCCTGCATACGGTCATCGAGGTGGGAGAGACGGGTCACTGCAGGCGACGTGCGCTTCCCAGCTGCCATCATTACCTGAGCGGTTATCAACCGCTTCGAGGGGTATGATTCGAGGGGTAGGCATCCGGGATGACGTGACTGAGCCACGGGAAATCTGGGTCAAATGTACAGTGGACGCGTTCCGAGGGGGTGTTGTACAGGATACAGTGTTCAGCATGGTGCAATAGTGCCACCGAGCATCCTGGATCGTAGGGTATGGGCGGTAAAGCGATGGGATAGGTACCTTGCTCACTTGTGGATCGATCTTTGTAGTCATGGAGTTAGGCGGGAAGTGGTTGGAGGCATTAAATGCTCCCGTACGGATGTCTCGGGAGATTTTGAGGGGTGGCCGGTCCGCTCGAGGCACCCCATTCGATCGAGGGTTTATGTAATTCCCTCTCGAGGGGTCTCGTGGATGGTGGTCATTGGTTTTGTTTGGTTTGGGCTGTTGGAGCCCGTTCGTGGGCCGACCCGATCTGACTCGAGGTGAGTCTTTGGATTGGTTTTTAAATAGGATTTAGGGGAAGACAATGATGGTACTGTTCATCTCATCACCCAGGTTAATGACCCCCCTAATTATAGTCCCCGACAGTAGCCCCCGAGCCCTTGTTTGAGTGTAAGGACTCATGCAAGGGGTCAGTATCAGAGTTTTCGTGGGGGTTCATTAACGTGAAGTGGAGTTGAAGTACCTGAGTTTGCAGGTGATTTTGTTTCGAGGATTTTTGGTTTTTACTTCTCCGTGGGGGCGCGCGGCGTCCCCCACGGGGGTAGCCCCCGAGGCCCTAGGGGAGTGAGTAGGACTCCTCTAGGGGCTAAACTCTCGTGTTTCTCGATGGGTCTAACTTAACTAGAGTTGTAGCACCTGTCGAGGGTGGCTTGGAGCCTTCGGTCTTCGATCGTTTTTTGTCCTCTTTCGTCAAGGGGTGCCGTATGTAGTCGAGCCCCCGAGCCCCATGTGGCTGGTGCTTTGCTACTTCGTGGCATTCTTCCCACGAGCCCTTGCGCTCGGACCGTGGGGTGAGGAGCGCCGTGCTATCCGCGATCGGACGAGCCTCGACGTCTTCGGTGAGCTGATAACGGGAAAATCCAAGTGAGAGTTCGTTCCCTTTCGAGGGGAAATGACTACGAGGCTCGGAAGCACTCTCATAGAAGCACTATACATGGCGACCAGGGTACCGGCCTCGTTCGACGGAGGCCGGCGGCTTGACTGCCTCCCATCGAGGGATTCCTTGGTTGCGTTGTATTTGGCCTTGGATACGTCCATGGGGGCCTCGAGAGTTCGTTCTCGAGCGTGGCCTCGTGTTGGCTCCCCACTAGGTCGCCCCTGACTCGGTTGCTCGAGGGCGGCTGTTCAAACCCGTTCGTGGGTCAGCCTTCGCTCCCTCGAGACTGCACGGTGGGACCGTTGTCCCATGTTACCTTATAGTGGAAGGGAACGTCTGTTCGGGCGAACGTACGGGCGAGCAAACGGGTTCGAGCCTCGACCACGTACAGGCGAGCAGCCTTGACCGCGTACAGGCGAGCGTACGGGCGAGCAGATGGGTTCGAGGCCGAGACTGCGTGTAGGTGAGCAGCCTCGACCGCAGACAGGCATTTCCTCGACCGCGTATGGCCAGCGGCCTCGAGCACGGCCTGGAATACGGCCTCGAGTATGGTTTCAAACCTGGCTGCAGTGGAGTTCTACTGCTGCGAAAGCGAGCTAGAGCTCTCCCAGCTCCGGAGAAATGGCCGCTCCCGAGCTGCGGTTGTTTGGTCTACCTGTTGCTGCTTATGCATGAGGCATGCCTATATATACACGTGTGTGTATATATATGCAAGCAAGTAGTGTCGAGACAGGCATCCAGGACCTCGATCCCGAGTGCTGGTCGGGTGGCCTGGGTCACGACCGGAACGGGAGGCTTCGACACCGTGCCGTAGGGCTCGACCGCAGGACGGCTCATTTCAAGCGATTCACGGGAGGACTTGACCCCGTCCGCTGAGAGTTTGGCGGTGGGTCGAGCCATCCCGACCACCGAACCAGTACGTCCCATCGAGGGAGGAGCCTTGAGCGCGTCCACTCGGCCTCGACCACGCGGAGGACGGCCTCGACCGTTCGCTTGGAGGCCTCGACTGCGTGGGTCTCGGACGCGCGTCGAGCCTCGACCTCGGCCTCGACCGCGTACGGGGTCTCGATCGCAAGACCTCTCTTGACCGTTGGAGGACCCTCGACCGCGGGTTAGCAGGCCTCGCACGTACGAGGAGCTGCGATCCCGGGCCACAGGATCTCGACCGTGGGTGGCTCGAGTGCACGGGGCGTGTCCATCGCGCGAGGCCGGAAGCCTTGGTCGCGCAGGGGGATCGAACGACGGAAACTCTCCGCTTCGAACGACCCCGTCTCGAGGAATTTTAGCGGAGGAGCTGGCCACGTTCGCAGTCACGGAGCACGACGCGAAGTGGCGGAAGGTGGTGCGGAAGGAGCGCGCCCTGTACACCCAACGACGGGGGAAGGAACCGGACATCGTCGAGGTGTACGACGACAAAGGGGCACGGGCGGTGGACATCACCGCGTTCAAGCGCAGTGCGACAGCTTGATTCGAGACAAGCGATCTCGACGTGCTCTCCTGCCATCTTGGCATCGAGGCGGAGCAGGGGAGTGACTTCATCACATCCATACCGACGACGATGGAGGAGCGGTTCAAGCTGTCGGTCGGACAACAGGTCACGGAGGATCCGTGGCAGGAACACTGGACGGCGGAGAAGAGGCTGACGTCGTTCGACGAGGCGCTCGGGGCGAGGCTGGCGTAGAGGTTCGAGGACGACGTTCTCCCTGCTTGAGCCTGGTGATGATGAGGTGGCCTGCGAGCCAAATCTGGGAAAAAGGCCCATGTAAAAGAATTACATTAGTATTGTTGTAGCGTCGCGGCCTAGAGGGCTCTTAACACTTTTTGTACAAAAGATACATTCGAGCTGAAAGTTGCGAAGTTTCTTTTGTTCTCGACTCGTCCTGTTTCTCGCCTCGCTTGAGCCTTTTCTTTGACTTAAGAGTTAGACGCGAACTTAAGCCTCTCGAGGGGTGGGGTAGTGAGTGGGGGTGTCTTAGCCCGGAGCGTGGGTGAGCCCCGACTCGATCAAGTTTCCGTCCCCTTAGGGGCTCGAGCCGTTCTCCCTACTTTAGTTGCGAGCGTGCTCGAAACATGGGAGTAAAAGGAGGGACATCGAGTTTTTTGAAAAAAGTTCTTGAGTTTTTGGGGATTTTTTAGGGGGTGCCCCTTATTAGCCCCCGAGGGAGGCTCAACTCTGCGGGAGCAAGGCCGAGTCTACCTTACAGCTACGAACGGAAATAGAGATGAACTAAAATGCATCTGGATGCTTCTTAGTCACTTTTATTTCTTGAGCCGCTCTTACTTCCACTGGCCTGACTGTTCTGCTTCTTGACGTGAGCGTTGGAATCGCGCTCGAGTCCTTCGAGGGGGGGGGAGCAAGTGGGAGTACCTTAGCCCGGGGGCGTAGGAGAGGTCCCGGCTTGGCAGCCCTCAACCCTTGAAAGCCTCTAGCGCGTTTCCTACTCTGTCGTGAACCGTACTTCGAGGAGCAGAAGGAAGAGAGGCGTCAAGGGTCAGAATCGAATCTGCCTAAAGTTACGAATGAAAAATAAAAGTACTAGGGTCGCGGACTTTTTATTTATTTGTAATGCGATAATTGTACATAAATACGGAAATGTACGAGGCCTCGAGGCCTAGAGATAAGAGTGACGTAGCTGCTTTTGACGCTTCATGTGTTGGCGAGGGTAGGGCCCCTGCTGTCCGCCAGCCCGTGCGATCCCGGCTTCACCATACGTCGTAGTGGTCGAGGTCGAGGTCGAAGACGCCGGAGTAGAAGGCGCGTGGCTCTCAGCGTGGCTTCTCCTCGAGCTGCGTCGCATGGTACCGTGGGTGTAGTTCCTCGGGCCTGGGGCACACAGGAGAGCCCCCGAGCCGTCCCCGTGCGCGCCCATGGTGTCGTGTATCGCCACAGAGTACGTTGTGGCGGCGTTAGTGAGGACGAACGGAAGCTGTCGACGGGCTCCGTAGATCCCGTGCGGCGGCAGGTTAGGTGCTGATGGTGGCGCACGTGCCGGGGGGCCTCGTCGGGCTCCCTTGACGTGCGCATAGTGAAGGGGAAGTCGGTGTCCTGGTCGAGGCTCGCCAGCGCGTTCCCCGACCCCGGGCGTGAGCCAAGCGGGTCCCTTGCGGGGAGATCCGCGTTCAACGCCGAGGACGGGGGAAACGCAGACGACGCCGGCCTGGGTGCGGGCTAGCGCTGGTGGTGGCGCCGGCGACGCCTCCTCCTGGGAGGAGAGCTGTGGTGGCGCAGTCGGCGCAGCGCCCCTCCTGATCGTGGGGGCGTGTTGCGGCCTCCGCTCGAGTCAACGACCGAGAGCAGAGTCATGTCGTGGCCCAAGCCGAGCGACACGAACTCCGAACTCCTGAACCAGATGATCGTGGCACACGGAAGCGAGGAAGTGGGTGATGCCATCCGGAAAAATGGCGGGAATCGGGCGAAACACGCAGTACCCCTACCTGGCGCGCCAACTGTCGGTGTTTCGTACCCCGGGGTGTATAACACCAACGAGTAAATTTCTATGCGTGCTCCCTAATCCGGATGGTGATGCAAGAAGGACACAAGTGTTTATCCTGGTTCAGGCAAAGAATGCCCTACGTCCAGCAGAGGGGAGAGATTTGTATTATCTTGCACCGGGGTGCTTGTACAGGGGTGACTACAAGCGGGACTTAGCCGTGAATGAGTGTGTGAAAATGTGGGAATGTGTGTGAGTGAAGGCGTGAAAAAATGTGCCCTAGGCTAGGTCCTGGCATCCCCTTTTATAGGCCAAGAGGAGGCTCGGGAGTACGAGTAGATAGGGCTATCGTATGTGTGACGTCGAGATACGGTCGTTGGGTCGTGTCGTCGGGACCGTGGACGCCTTCCTCGATCCGGTACGAGCCTCGTGGATCCTGCTTTTACCCGGCGAGCCCGTAGCGCGTGGGCGATGATGGCTTGCTCGTCCTCCTCGATCGTGGGCCGACGTAGTCGAGGTACGGTGCGGCGTAGACGAGCACGTGCGCCCGGAACCCCGCGGTATGGTCGTCGAGGTGGGAAAGACAGGCACCGTGCGCCCCATGCTCGGGTCGCGTCCATCATCACTCCTCGAGCGGTTGGGGGCCGCCTCGAGAGGCAACGATCCGAGCGACGGGACGGGACGACGTAGTTGGTGGTACAGAGAGTTGACAATGGCGTTTGGAGGGGGTGCCGTACGAGGCATAGTGTAAGGTATGGCATAACAGTGGTGCCTGCAGTCCTCGAATCCGGGGCATGGGCAGCGTAATGGTGGAAGCGACCCGCGTATGATCCACTGTTACGAGCTCTGTAGCCATGGATTTAGGCGGGGCAGGCGTACTACGACGCTGTTCGAGCCCTGTAGCCATGTGCGTGCCACGGGTTGGCAATTATTGCAGGCAGACCCGAGCGGTTGCTCGCTCGAGCGCTTTCCGCCACTGTCTCGAGCGGTCGCCCGCTCGAGCGGTTTCCGCACTTCTTCCTCGAGCGGGCAGGTGGCTGCTGCTCGAGCAAGTGGGCCTTGTGGCCGTGTGACTCTTGTGGGCCTGACTCGCATGCCGGCCCAACACGAGGAGGGTTAGAATTTCCTTGGTGAATTCTTTGGGGAGTTTAGAGGTGAATTGGGCTGGTTCTTTTTGCCTCTAAACTGCCCATTTTGGGGCCCCCTAATCTAGGTACCCGACAAGTATATTGTGGGTTTTCCATGGCAATGGACTCACTGTTTAGGGTGTTTTTCCGCTTCTCTTTAAATCTTTTGTCAGACACTTTTAGTGCCTCCTTCCGTTTTGGTTTAGTATTATACAACCTTTGGTACGCACGCCTTGCTTCTCTCTCCTCAGGCGTCATACTTTTATAGCGCTTCTTATCATACAAGCTTTTTGATTCATTCTTCCTATGGTGGTTCATGGTGATGGCTGCAGATACAACTCCATTTGAACCTTCAGCTGCATGATAACAAATTGTCATTAAGATGTATAGTTCATAGCATGGTTCTTACTTTTTGCTGGCATGACATATAAGACAGGGAATCATTCATCGGGATAAAATATTACCTAGGCCCTCTTTATTAGTCTGCATGCGTTGGTAGGAATCGTTCCTATGCAACCAATCACTATTATCACTGCCATCTGTGTCACCTCTTGATCCATCATTGGACATTCTTTTAGGCTTATTTTTATTGTTTTCACGTCGCTTCCTATTTCTTTCATCCCTTTGTTCTTCAGACATTGCTGCATACCGTGCTCTTTCCCTCTCCCTTTTTCTTTGCTTGGCATCATCAACATCTGTTCAAAAATAGGCAACAACGAGTGTTGAGGATGAATACATACTAAGCTCGAAAATCAAAGTTTATATGCATGCCAACAGTTACCTCGATTAGTACTGTTTGTCAAGTCTCCTAATGGAGTACGACCACCCATATTTTTCATTGGGACCTATATGTAGAAAAATCTGCCTACCCAAGTCAAAACAATCTGATTATTAGACATTAAGTAATTTTTATATAGAGCAAAGGCATTGCTTGATTCAAAATAGAAGTTCAGATATACTCAGATGTAAATCTACAAAAAATAAAGAGCAAGGGCATATTCCTTGATTCAAAAGAGAAATTCATATTTACCTAGATTTACATGTCCAAGATACACACTTCAAAGTTTCAAAATAGATTTAAAAACATATGCTTTTGATATATATGAAAAGAAAACCATAATAATAGTCACTATTAGCATGCTGGAAAGCAGTTTCAGAATAATTTCCTAGTAGATAGATATACCTACACACCACACTAAGATAGTTTCACAGATCACTGCTCTGCTCCTTATGTACCTGCAATATGTTGGAAAGAAAAAGAGAGATCATTTTTTTGTCTCAGGTTCAGAAACAAACAACCAGCAAAAACAGCCCAGTGTCACCATGATAAAACAGAAGCAACACTCTTAGTGTTTTTGTATCCTTATAACACCGTAACAGTGATAATAACAAATAAAAGCATGTACACTGAATCGATAATCATGAGACAAACATCAGATTCCAACTCAACGAATCAGCTTTACCAGAATGTGTCGTTATCTTACATGACTATCCAGCCAAAAACCTGAAAGACTCTGTACAAAAAAGGTAACCTGAAAAACTCCTACCACTACCAAAATCTCCTATCTGTTAAGTGGTTGCATTCCAATATATAAGACGCTCAAGTTCAATCATCTTTCACACGTTTTTTTGTCTGCGGTGAATGAAAGAAACCAAGAAAGAACCATGGTCTGGATGTTTAGTTGTATAATGCAAGAAAGAAAATTTGTAAACCTTCACATTTGAGGATGCATTGACAATTGAAGCCGCAATGGAGACAAATAACATTGCGGTACCACAGATCTTAGTGTCTATAACTACACAAATGAGAAAGGAAACTCTGAATACGACCTTCAGTGTCAGCAGCATATCTTGTCAAAAGTGCAGCACCATCAGACTTCCAATTCCATGTACAATCTGAATAATGAAGTTTCTAGGTCTGATCAGAAAACACCATAGCCTAATTTAAGAAGTAATCCAATCTACGGTTTGGCTGATCTAAAGAGCCTACTCAGAAGCCTTAGTATAGATTTTGTACAATAGAAAAATCATTTTAACAAATACACGAAGAAGCTAATATCTTCACGTACAGTAACCAAACTCTGTTCTTTATGCTACCGAATGGCAGGAACTAATAGTACCTGAACTGACTAACGAGACTTGAACTGATCCCAGCCACTCAGGTCTAACTAATAATTATTAATGGATTAGCTCCTAAAATATTGTCCGTATAGGTTTGCCGTAGCTGTAGCTATCTGGAACATTCTCATCGGCAAGTCTCAGTTCTCAGACCACTAACCACTTTGCCAAATCCAATTTGAGTATCATTGATTCTTTACTAAATACTATACAGGAACACTACGATTAGTACCTCGTTCCTGTATTTCCAAGCCTCGATCCACTTATAGTAGATTAATGCATCAAAGAATAGAAGCGTCTGTACCTGATTAGGTGGCAAACAGCAAGCGTGAGCAGCAGACCTAAACTCCAACAGCGGCAAGCCTCAACCCTGGGACAGTAACGATTGATGAACCGCTCGCCAGTAGAGGCAGCTACTGGATTGGGCAACGACGTGAACGAGGGATTGCCTAAGGATGTTGCGCAGGTCAGAAGACGGGCCATCAGGATCCGGTGGCGGCGTGGGTTTGGAGAAGGAAAACAACGGAGGGGCGGCGACGTACCAGCAGTGGCGCGGAGTTCCGGATCGCGATGGGAGTTGGCGCCTGGCTGATGACCACCGTGGGTGAGTGAGGGTGAGGGCGACGTCGGTGCGGCGGATGAGGATGATGGCGGATGGTGAGTGCGGCGGAGGGAGTCCCGATGGTTAGAGTTGCGGGGACTGGCGGCGCGTAGGGCTGCGAGTAGCCGCGTTGCCAGCGTGGATGGAAACGCCCCGGGCGGTGAGGAAGGGCAGCGCGCAGGGAGCAGGGTGGCGCACGGCCGACTGGACCTGCCGACCTGGAGTCCTGGACGGCCGCCGGACGGCCCGGCCACGCGCCGGCGAGTGGTGGAGCCGCGGAGCAAGTGGAGCAACCGGCGGGGGTCGGGAATCCGGCGCTGCGACGGACAGGAAGAAAAGGAGACGGTGGCGTGGAGCGGGGCGAGGGCACGCGCGGCAGGGATGAGAAGAGGCGGCGAGGTAGACCCAGGAAAGGACGGCGAGAGTGAACCGGCGCCTCTGCGACGAGCGGACAGGAGGAAGGGGAGGCGACCACGGGATTGTGGCGAGAGGAAGCGTGCGGCGTGCGTTTGGGGAAAGCATGCTGGCGCCGGGCGTGCTTTTGGTGAAGCGAGAGCCGACGGTCAGTGCTGCTACGGAGTACTGTATATTTGACTTGTGCGTGAGAAAAAAACAAATCCATTCGTGGGGCCAATCAAGCACATGGAGATGCATGGTCATAGAATTGATCAGAGCGCCGCCCGTCCCGTTGATTGCTGATTTGCTGGCGGCCTGGCACCGCTGCTTGCTGTGCTTGCTGCTACTGCTTGCTCTGCCGTTGCCTGTGCTCTCGGAGCCAGTCACTGTTTCAGACGTGGGCGTGCGCTAGCGCGGTAACTCTGGAAGCAAGTGAGGATGGGTCTGCCGGGGGTGAACGATTGTTTTTACCCCTTCTTAGGAGTAGAGATACCAATACTTGTATTCTATATAGAAATCTAGCTAGCATATATGACCAGCAAGGTCCAAGTGGACAAGAGGCCGGTCGGGTAGTAGCCATACGTGGTCGATTTTATTACACTAGTTCACTCCGCGAGAATACGCAGGTGTGGTAGGATCGGAGGCGCACACGCACACACAAATCGACAAGGATTCAGTCACGCCCACACCGCTGCCCTGCCCATGACAAATTCAAGTTCGCTCTCTCTCACACGCACACCACGAATGTCAAATGTATATACTCCCTCCGTCTCACAAATACTCCACCCGATGTCCCAAGCGTGTACCGGCACCATGTCCGAGCTCCACTCACTCCTATTCATTTGTTGAATTGCTTGAAGCTCTAATTGGTCGGGAGATCTTCGTGGTGTAACCGTGTTAGCCATTGTCAAGCTTTGCCGTGTTTTCACGTTGATTGCTTCCAAGGGATCTGGACGCAATGCGTTATCCAACAATGTTTTTGTGTCAGGTGACTCTGCTTGCTTGCATAATGAAATTTGTAGTGCGGTGACGAGGAGACTTATAAGGTTTGGAGTAGTATAGCATGGATGAATATTTAAGGGTGATGTAAGGTTAATGATTACCATGAATGAATCGTCTGTAGAATTAATATGAAGATGCTGTCTTACATGCTTACACGCTTCTGCAATTTATTTTGAACACTTTTGTCTCCTGCAACTTACATGATATGATACTTATTAAACGTTACCTATATTTTTCATTTTTATGTAATATCATCGAATTATTATGCATAAATAAGTTTTGATATAATCATTACTGAACATCACATGTATTTTGTTTAACTTAATAATAATATTTTCTCGATCATTGGTAGGGAAGTCACCTACTTTTTGTTGTCCAAGGATCTCAACCCCGGGTGCATGAGGAAATCAGCGTCCTATCTGATGCTGATGCAAAAACGGGCTCCTGGACCTTTGAACGGCATAGATGCACTGAAACTGGTTGCATGGGGAGCACTAGGCCTCTCCATAAAGTGCAAAGATTGTTGGTCAGCCATGGACGATTAGAGGGGATGAATTTATCAGCAACACCAACTACAACATGAATAAGTTGTGCGCGAGCTATTTATTCTACAACTTCTTCATCATGAACACCTCTTCATCTCTAACATCTGAAGCTCCCATGGATCATCGCATGGTTTGTGCCATCCGATGGAGATCGAAAGACGACATGTTCTAGGAGTGAAGAGGGTGATGGTCGTCATCCATTGGTGAGAAATTAAATTAATTATCTATTCCTGCACACCTCCATTTATGTCCGTTTGTATTGTCCGGATGCACAGAGTTGGTAAGGATGGCTTTGAGAACGGCCTCACACCTATGTCATTGACAACACCGCACTAGTGGAGAAGATGGCTCCTGCCAAAATGATGCCACCGCATAGGCAGGGCGATGCTACACTACCAGCCAACGCTAACAAGGCAAGCGACACTACACCGACTATATTAATTTGAAGTTTTTTTTTGTTTTTAAGACAATAATAATACGATACAATATATTAAAAAAATCTAGAGTGCTACGCAAAAACAACTATTTATGACATTATCAAAATAAGAGGGTAGTCTAGGACCTCATATATTCTTTTAATAAAGCAAAGCATAAATTTTTTGAATAAATGATACATTAAGCATTAGAATACCAAACTTATACATGTAAGAAATATGAAATTAAAGGTTACAGTGTAGTATTTTCATGATATCATGTAAAGGTGTAAGATAAGAGTTTATACACTATAAATTTATTTATGTTTCAACTAGATACATATGGTGCTAATAAAGATTAAGTGTGAAAACTGGTATTCATGAAAATAGTAGAAATAAAAATGATAGATTTTAAAATACTTACAAAAGTCAAACATTTTACTATCAATTCGGTAGACTATAATCAGCGCTATAAATAATAGCTATTTTATCTCGGAAGTGAATAAGCTTAAAATTCATGGAAAAGAATCGAAATTAAATAGAATCAAAATTTAGGTTTGTGTTATCAAAGTAGACTCTACGGCTAAAACTGTCAGAGTTTATGCAAATGTTTCAACTAAAATTATATTGGACATTCATGTAGGTGCTACAAAAAACAAACTAAAGATATAAATGAAAAAAGCATATAGAATAGTATTTGATAGATTATCACAGCTGAATATATAGACTATACAGTGCCTAATTATAGTATAGCTATTATTTAAGAATATTAGTGAAGAGAAAATGATGTTTAATAAAAGTAATTATTTTTAGTTATCACATAAGGTCAATCTTATGTATGTTACAGATACATAGAGAAAGAATGCTAAGTAAAGAAAAAATATGAATAGGGATAAAGAGTACCTATAATTTAGAATATTAATGAAGAGAAAATATATTTAATACAGTTTGTGTCTCGTAAGATTCTAACCCGTGTGAGAGCACGGGTTGATGAACTAGTATTATAAAAGATATGCAAAAAGGACTTTGGCACAACGCAAACCTGCAAAACAATTCTAGAAGATTAATTTAATGCCAAATGAATGTCCGTCGTCGTCATGACTCGGTCGGTCCTTGACAATCGAGGTCGTCCATCGATGGATCCTATCTACAAAGCTGTCTGTCCGGCCGTCGTCGTCGTCACTTGTCAGCAGACGGCCGTCGTCGTCGTCACTCCTCAGCAGACTCAGAACACGATACACAACTGCTAGGACTAGGCCGGGAGGCGGCCGTCGTCGTCCTTTTGCCCAAACGCCAAGCGAAGCACCGGGTGCGCGGCCGAATTCACCGGTCAGCTGCTCGCTCCCACCTCCTCTCAAATGTCATCCTTCATTAATTACTTTCCGGCCGAGCGGTGCGGCGGTCTCTTGCTCGACGACGACCGACGGCGAACTACGACGATACGACAACTCTACGATGTGACCGGCCGGCCGAGCTAGCTGATGGGAATGAGACGTACTCAGTATGTATGGAAGAGAAGATCGATAGCATAGCATGTTGCATTGTTGCCGCTGTGCTCGCCGCCGCGTCTGCGTACGTGCACCTGCGTGTTCACGGGCACGGAGTTGATCACGGACACGGATGAGGACGAGCAAGCAGATAAGGTCGCTGGGAATCTGGTAATTGGCCCGTCTCAGTCACTCTCGGTCCTGTGGTCAGACAGGCTGCGGCAGAAATAGTCTGTATGTGGCCGTCTCGGAACAAACAGGGTGGCAGGATGGTGGGCGAAGGACAGAAAGCGACTCATTGATGCTTCAAGCCTTCAACTATGCCAGATCAATTTCTGAATGCCCCCAAGGCAGCTGGCTTGGGAATCTATCTCCTAAACCAGGCTTCCTCCACTACATTTTGCATTATTGTGCAGGTCAAAAATTGCTTCTCAGTCCTTATGGCTGAAGCAATGGATCAGGTTGCCTTCTTCACAGATAATCTGCTGCTTGCAGAGCATCTGAACAAAGACAGCGGTTGTGAACCTCCAGATTGAAGAATCAAAGCGTACACTCAGAATTTAGAAACTGCTCCAAAAATGCAGCGACGTTCATCAGGAAAATCAATAGGAGTTAGAACACCATGGCTCACTACCTTGCCAAAAAGGGTCTCTCAGAACTTGGAAAAGCCCCGCTCTGTGACAATCCGGTTTGTACAAACAGCAGCCACATTCCCTTCTGTCCGATTAAGGGGCTTGTTTATCTAAACTACTCTGTACTACCTTTTCAGCATTCTGCTGCTGAATAATATATTTTGCTTCTCGTAAAAAAAAAGGACAGAAAGCGACGGATCCGGGTCCGGGCGGCGGCATCGCATCGTTGGCGAGTGGCGAGATCGATCGATCGATCGATGTGGACAAATAAACGAGATGCTGCTGCGTTGTGTGTGGAGTGTGTATACTGGGGCCCGGTCTAGAGATGCCGAGACGTGTGAGCCACTGCCAAGGAAATGCTGCTTTCGTTGTCAAAAAAAAAAAATGCTGCTTTGCTGCTAATTCCATTCAAGTATATATTTCGTATCTAAGTCATTTTTTTTAAAAAAGCAAGCCATAACAAGAGATACGATTTTTATACAATTTTTAAATAGGACGAGCTGATCAAATAAACTTGTGACAAAAAAAAGTCAAACATCTTATGATTTGAACCGAGTTAGTACTATACTAGTATACTACTCAAGTGGGTACTCATGTCCATGTCTATGTAGTCCTCCTACATGTTGAGAATGACGTCGTACGTACTTCTGAATTTCATACTAAGTGCTCGCTCCTTGATTAAGCAGAGAGACTAACTCTCGTGAACTCGTCATCAGAAAGAAAAACACGTACGGCGACCTCCTGTCCCATGATGATGTATATTTAACTAATGTTCACGTCAGATTGGTAGTTCTACCATATGCTATATTTATACAACTACTACTAGCATATTCTACATATAAACATGTATATGACCACAAAGGTTCAACTGGCCAAGCTATGGGTCAGTAGTAGCTGTACCGGCCGTACGTGCTCCATTTTCTTAAGGCAGGAATATTATAAACCATTAAGATATGTAAAATGGACTTTGGTTCCCGCAGTGACATGACAACGCAAATCTGAAAACAATTCCTCCGCAGAGGCACACACAATCGACAATGATTCAGTCACGCCCACACCGCAGCCCCGCAGGACAAGAGTGCTCTCTCTAAGACTGTCTCGAATAAATCGCATCCAAAATAGAAGATCCGAAATATCAAACATATACTACACTTATTGATACTTTTTCTATCTCGAAATAAGTGCACTTTAGATTCTTGCTCCAGCATGTGGTACGTAGTAATTGCATTGTGGAAAAAAGGTTTAAAATAATTAGCAAATTGATTTAGTCTATATATAGCTAAGCTAAATATGCACTTGTTTTTGGAATGAATTTAAATTTTATTAGACGTGCATTTATTTTAAAACAAAAAAGACTACAGCTGTTAGCTCTTGAAACATTGGTGTAGGTAGCTAGTGCAGACAAGAACAACCACACACACCATTATAATGTTGTCATTTGTCAATCTGCAGATAGCCAAATACTACTATATATGCATGTTATATATACTACTCATTGTCATTGACATCTCCCCTAATGAATTGTAAATTTCAATTAATCACAAAGTGCCACATGAAAGTGATAGCCTTATTATCTTATTATCATCACTACCACACGAATTACCTATCTACTCTACTAATCAACTACTACCAAACAGCAGGGCTGCATTGGATTGGAGGATAGTTACATTTTTACATACAGGGAAGGAAGAGCAGAACCAAAAGTTTTACAGAGCGACAAGCACCAAAGGCCAAAATAAACGGTGGGCCCGGCTGGCCCAACTTGGTAGGTGGATGAGGTCGGAGCATCGCTAGGCGCCACCGCAGCAGGCGCCAAATCGGGTCAGCATCAGCATCACTCCTCTGCTCCACCTGTCGTCGTCGGCGTCGACGTCGTCGTCCAGCCCTGCACGACCTCGGCCAGCGCGGCGGCGGCGGCGCCTCCATCACGCAGCCCGTCAGTGGCGGCCTTCTGGAGCTCGGCGACCTTGGCCCGGACCTTGGCGCCCGGCCCTTCCCCCTCCATCACCTCCTTCACCGTGGCCGCGATCGTCTCCCTCGTCTTGGCCGCCTCGGGCACGCGGATCGCGGCGCCCACGCCGTCGGACAGCATCACGGCGTTCTGCTTCTGCTCGGCGTAGAGCGGCCACGCCACCATGGGCACGCCGTGGACGAGGCTCTCGAGCACCGAGTTCCAGCCGCAGTGCGTGAGGAAGCCGCCCGTGGCCGCGTGCGCCAGCACCTTGGTCTGCGGCGCCCACGACGGGACCACCAGCCCGACGTTGTTGGTGCGGTCGAGGAAGCCCTCGGGGAGGTAGGCGAAGGGGTCCTTCTTGCTCTCGGCGTCGTAGTAGTTGTCGTTGACGGCGCCCTCGTCGCTGGGGCTGCGCACCACCCACAGGAACCGCTGCCCGCTCTCCTCCAGCCCCAGCGCCAGCTCCCGCATCTCCTCCGTCGGGATGGCACCACCCGACCCGAACGACACGAAGATCACCGACCGCGCCGGCTGCGCGTCCAGCCACTCCAGGCACGCCGCGCCCTTCTCGTCCCCGCCGCCGTCGGCGTTGATCAGCGGGCCGACCGGGTACACCTTGGGCCGGTCCCACGCGCGGAGCACCTTCGCCGGGCCCGGCTCCACGGCGTCGAACGAGTTCACGAGGACGGCGTCCGCCTCCCGGTACTTCTCGCCGTGGTGCACCATCCAGCGGTAGCACGGGTTGGACTTGTCCTGCAGCGGCATGAGGATGTCGGGGCCAGGGATCGGCACGCACCCGGGCAGCCGCAGCGGCTCGGGGAGGTCCCGGAACTCGCAGGGCACGGACGCGTCCAGCTCCGGCAGGCTGAGGATGAGCGTGAGCGCGTGGAGGTTGGTCGGGAAGAAGACGCACCGCCGCTTCACCCCCGCCTCCCGCGCCGCGTCGAGCGCGTCGGCCCCGAACAGGTCCGCCACGAACGCCGCCAGCCGCCCGCCCGTGGTTCGTTTCAGGTCGCGGAGGAGGGCCGTGAGCGCCGGGACGGAACGCAAGCACTCCTCCGACATGCGCGTCTCGATGGCGGCGCCGCGCGGGAGGTCGGAGAGGTCGACGGGCGGGAGCGAGAGCGAGGTGACCGCGGGCGGGAGCGAGGCCAGGAACGCGCGCTGCGTGGCGGAGGCCGTCGACGCGAACGTGATGAGCGTGCACGTGGCGCCGTGGCGGGACGCGAGGCGCTTGGCGAGCTGGGCGAGTGGGATGAGGTGGCCCATCCCCGGCGTCGCCAGCATCGCCACGTGCGGCGGCGCCCCGCGGACGACGGCGCCGTTGGAGGTGCCGTTGGCGCCGGCGGCCTTGCCGTTGCCGTTGCTGATGGTGCCGTTGCCGTTGCCGTTACAGCAGGCGGTGGCGCCGTTGCCGTTGCTGCTGCCGTTCTCCATCTTGGGCGTGGTTCTTGCGGGCGAGCCTGCCTTTTTCTGCTCTGGGTGGCGTTGGATCACCGCGCAGTACGCAGCGAGGAGGGAGGAGATGCGCTGGTGGCGTGGAGGTCTGTGGTGGTGCGTGGTGGTGGGCGTTGCCGGACAAGAGGTGGTGGTGTGGCCGGAGTTTATAAGGGAGACGGCGAGAGGCTGCGGTGGCCCGTGGTGGGTTGGCGCGAGTTGTCGTCTCTGTCGCGGGAGTGGGGCGGAGGCAATAATGCAGCCATGATGTGTGAGACTGTGAGGTCATGGAGAGGTCATGGTGACGCACGCACGCGCTCGTGGGAACCAAGAAAGGGATGTCTCGCTGTTGGGCCGGGCTGTTGCTGATCTTGGTTTGGACCTTACTGTTCTTTTTCTTTTCAGCCCCAGCAAAAAATACTTACACATCTATAGCTTCTTATGAGCAACGTTTATATTTTGAAAACGACAGCAACGTTTATACTTAGATATCTATAAATTTTGGACAAATATATTTTGAAAACGAAAGCAACGTTTATGATGTATAATTGTCTTTTACTCTTGTTAGATTGAGCAGGCAATGAATTTTTGTAATAAATAAACTTATTTTAAGATTCAATATTTATATTATTTTCTATCTATACTATAATCAAATCTTCTAAAAAATGTGGGAGGACGAATCTCACCCTCGACCCCACGGGCAGGCTTCCCACCACGCTTCTCACCCTCACGCCCCCGCGTCCTTCAAACTCACCATTTTTTCTGTTTTAGAAAGAATAATAACTGTACGAGATTTTGGGGACGGAGAGATCGGGCTGGGGGCGGGTGAGCTGCCGGTGGGGGTGCGGACTCTACTCGTGGCGGCGGCGGCGGCGCCCAGCGACTCCACGGTCGGCGGCGGACTCGCTCTTATTGACCGACAGCAGCACTGCCCTGCTCATCTCGACCAACGATGGCCCTTGTCGACATCCCTGCCTTCCGCGTTCGCCTCCGCGCCGCCGCGGCGGGGGATCGTTCCTAGATCTCACAGGTGAGACCGCCGGCCACCAGGCACGGCCGCACAGACCACCAGGGCCGGCCTCTTCTTCCCCTCCTTGGTGGTCGACGTTCCATGGTTCGGCCCAACTCCCTCGTTCACCCTGTCCCACGGCTGTGGGCCTGTGGCTGGGTGGCGCAGTTGCCCAGGCATGAGGCAGCGGCGCACGAGCATCGGGTTGACTCAGGCGAGCCCCTCCATGCGGCTGTGTTCCTGCTGTGATTCTAATCTAGCTCTGTGGGGGTGTTTGCAGGTGATGTACGGAAGCTCCATCAAGCTGATGCACGAGAAGACAAAGCTTCAACGGTTTCCTCCACTATTCAGGCAAGAATGCAGAATCTTTATACAAAGACCGATTGGTAGTGCTGATAGTTTTTTGATGGAGCAGAACCTGATATACCACATTCATATATATATATATATATATATATATATATATATGTCTACATTCTTTTCTTGACATGGGGTAAGTCCCTTTCTCTTTTGTTTCTATGGTAGTGAAATTAAAATCAAAATCATATATGCACGTCAACTGCAACCTCCAGCTGAGACCCACAATATGACAAAAGGAAAACACGCAAGGATAATATATATCATAAGTTGTGCTCTCCCACTCTCTTGCTAGAAGATGTGGCTTTGCTTATTAGGGCTTTAATTATGGATGGCTGGTAGCCTGCCGCTGGTTTTACATCTCAAGTACATGAACTTTCTAATTACTTTCTTCACAAGATAAGCAACCAATTCTGTTGACTTCAGTGATCTGTTGGTGAAAGAGGCCTTGGAGCATCTAGATAGAAACCACTCTGTTACAAGGGAACAGTTGAACAGATATACATCCTACAGTTAAATGGTTCATTGATCTGGTATATAAAGATTGCTACTTATTTATCTAATGTGTGGAAAGCATTTATAGTGGAAAATTTCAAGGTTACTCTACATTGATGTATTGCTTCTTGCTTCCATCACTAAACCCCCACCGGATTATCTGCCCCTCAGAGGTAACTTTCACAACGCAGTGTACTTTATAATTAAAATCTTCAGAAAATGTACAAGCTGCAGTTGATTTCAGGGATGCTTGTCGAGTGACTTTTTCACCGTCTATGTAGCACACCCTTGAATGTAGATGGTGAATGCTATCTAACAAGTATTGCTGGTTGTACAAATTAAAATGTTTAATTACTTATAGAATGCCAATAATGCCAATACGCTCTCTAGACATGTTGCTAAAATAAAGATTGATGGTAGTTGCACACTAAAGAAATTATTAGGAGGTGTTCCCTTCTAAGAAAAACATGATTAAGCTATTTTTCTGCTACTCCTTGTTTATAAATTATGTAATTTTATTAAAACTGGGCAGTGACTAACTGCCCAGTTGCACCTACTCCTCATCCCAAGCCGTCCAAGTGCTCTCGCTAGGCCCGAACAAGATGGTACGGAGGAGGAAGGAGGCGACTTTGATACAAGGTGTTCACTTTGGCTCATGATTATTTCAGAAAAGATTTCTTTTTTTATCCTACTTTTCAACAATCCTGATGCGTAAAATAACCCTAAAGAAAGAAGCTCCTAAGAATTATCTGGAAGCACAAACTGATATGTGTAGTATCCTCTGTACCTCATCATGCATTATGAACATATCATTCCTTTTTGAAACAGAAATGTTGCATTGTCACTGATAGTAGCAAGTAGCAAGAGAAAACGCACAAATTATATTTCCACATTGTAGTTTCATTAGATTAAGATTGACTGTGTTGTATTTTGATTTACAGTCATCTCTACTATAATGCAATTCTTCTAAAAGAGTGGGAAGCCTAACACTCACTAATCTGGATTTTAACTCTCATAGAGTTATAGACGCGACAGTTCACAAAGAGATGTCACAGGTCCAGAACAGGTACAATCTTCATCATGTATATTTTATTTCTTTATCATACATTTGTTCTTCCTATTTGAAAATGACTGAGCGATGTTCGTCAAAACATGCAATTTCAGAGCAAAATGGATCAAAAGCGTTTGAGGATCTTGCATGTATTATCTATTTCCTCTCATTCTCATTTGTTCAAATGACTAATGAAACTATTGTTACAGAACATGTAAATGCTTGGCAGAGTAGTATAATGTTGAGACTTAATGCTTGGCAGAGTACTGTATGGCTGAATATTGTATTGTCTCGATCTTTTGATTGTGTATCTTCACAACTTCTAGATTATTTGTTTAAACAAGTTCTTTCGATTGTGTATTGTCAACAGAGTTGAATTGTCTGAATCTATGACTCTTTTTTCAGCTACCCGTTGTTTTCCAGTTACTTCAATAGTTTAAACAAACAAACTAAATTTAAAGACCAGGTCATGGCCCATGAGGTGTCGAGGAAGAACTAAATAGTAGAGATTTTGTTGGTTTACTTATTTTTCCTAATGCTCACTGCTTTCAACACCAGTTCCAGTGGCGCTGGTTTGCCACCAAATTGGATTCCAGTGACTCTTTGTCAAATGTCAATGGCCTCGTCGAAGACGTCGGTGGTATGGATTTTTGCCTTCGATTTTGGCATGGATTTTTTTCTTCTAATATTTGCTGATTGCTGGTGGTAGAAGCAACTGGTTGCATCTCACACTATCTACCGAGCTGAATAAAGAAAACACGATAAAATCATTTTCAATTAACATCCATAGTCCTAGACCTAGAGCCATTTAAAAGAACTTTGTCAATGATTCTGCAGTTTCCTTTTGAAAAGGAGAGAGTGATGATGTGTTGTGCAAAATTAGCAAAAGCATGGTGCTCGCTACGGAGAAGGCTGCAATTGAACTGCTTGCCAGGTGAGAACTGACCGAATGATTCCCGCGTAGAGATGTCCGTGGAACTTTGTTCGTAGCAAATTTACTAATGTTTTTGTTCTTTAATTTCACTCTATCTCTACTATAATTGAAATCTTCTCTAAGCCACCTCCCTCCTTCAAGATACCAGTGTTGTTGATATCTTAATATGAAAACGTCCTTCAAGAAGCATAATATAAACCTTACCGGCTTTAATGGAGACATAAAACCTATTGTGCACTTCTAAATCTGAAGTTAGTTGACAGTCTAGGATCTGTTATCATTTTCAATATTTTTTACTTCGCGAGAGTAAGTAGACATCAAACTAGATCAGTGGATAATGAGGAATAAAGTTAGCATAGCTTTAGCTACAGCTATTGTTCTCTTCATAAATTTCAGAGTTTGTGGTGCCCAATACCTAGAAAATAGAAACTTAAGCATGTAAAAAAATCATTGTTGACAAAGCAGTTTCCTTGCAGCAAAAATACTATTCTGAGATTTGTTTGGGGAGAAGCATATCTTTGCCTTCTGAGATTTTGTGATTTTTGTAATTTCAGCTATCAAATGCCAGAGAAAAGCTAATAATAGCATCAGATGGCATATGGGACGTGTTATCCAATAAAGCAGCTGGAAAAGCACCTCAATGAATATATTTATCCAATTGTTATTCTCTAGGAATTATAACTATTTTCACACATAAATCTTGAACTCCATTGCTTTTCCATGTAGCTGTGTTACGTGTTCAATGATATGCTCAACCGGGGATACCAGCTGGTTGATTTGAGTACAGCTCTATACGTACTTTGTTTCCTCTGCTCTGCCTGTTTTTTTCAGTACATCAATTCTTTGTTCTTTGAAGCACACTACTTGGAAAGCAATAATGTTGATCCTGATTCTCACGGAACAGAGTTATGCCATCTTGCTGGTTTCTCTATTCAAGTTTCTGACACCAACTCTGGTAGAGTTTATGACACCATTCCATGTGATTCATGGACTTCCTTGAAAGACCGTCCAACATTAAGTGGTGTGGCTTCATTAGACCTTCAACATTTTCAGAGATGGGCAAGAGAAATGCCTGTTCGTTGAAGAGTTTCATGGGCAATTGAAGGAATGGTTCAAACAGCCGACCATATTTTTATTAGGTACTGCATATTCCTTTTCTCTTTCAATTAGGCGATAAAGTGCACAAATAATTATTTGTAGATCTGAGTATATTTTATAGATTTTATGATTTGGAATAATTTATTTTTTGAAGGATGATTTGGAATAATTTAGGAAGAAGAGAGGATAAAGGATGAAGGTTTGCACTTGTCATATATGGACAAAGTGGTGCTCCTCATAGAGGACAGTCCAGAAAACCCCATGAAGGTTCGAGGCATTCCCACATAGAAAAGTTCCATACTGCCTCTATCTTACAGGCTCAATAAGTTTATTTGATACAACTTTTACATAATCGAAGGCCCGGAAAGAATTGACTATATTGAATTTTGGCAAAATATATATTTCTTGCCCTACTCTATGCGAAACAAAGCTCAAGAACTAAGGTCGGTAGCTGCAAAGCTCAAGAATTTAGAAGTTTTGAGTGGACCAAGATAAAGTTGTGCGTGAATGTGCAAGCTTTGCCAATATATCTTGTTAAAGATTGAGTATTGTTTTCAAGTTTTGTGTCGACAGTCTTGTCTTGTAATGAAATTGTTGAATATGTGATAATAAAGCTCTGCTTGGCAAAGAGGTGGAAGTTAAGCATAATGTAACTTAGATGGATATTAATATGTGTATTAACTTTACTATGACTTTTTTTATGCAAAAATGTTCTCAATTAGTAGAGATGTTCAAATGCATTTGTGTAAAAGTTAAACTATACAAAACTAATTGGGTTATTTTTATGAGAATTTCATAGATAAAACCGTAGCGTTAGCACGGGCATTATACTAGTATTGCTAGTCAAGCAGATTTGGTTTTTTGAAAGCGAGATATGGGTTTATTTTGGAATGGTGAGAGTAGTGAGCTACACCTGCACGACGATTCATTTAAAAAAAAAGTTATTTTGCTTGCTCTAGTTCTTTGATATAGTATCAAATGGACAAAATTAGTTTTTTCAGATTTTCTTATTGACTTTCCATGTTTATTTTGTGTAAGATTGTTTACAAATTGTAGCAGTTTTGGAGCCTGTTTGGTTGAGTTTGTTAGTCCAGGAACCTATTAAAGAGCAGTGAGAAAACCACTATGAGCTATGTGGTGTGGAAAAGCTGGAAGCTATTTGTTGGAAGCAAATATAAAACATACCCCCCTCTCCCTTTAAATAGACATGAAGCATCTCTCTATTTTTACCCATTCAAAAAGCAGAAAGCCAAAAGACAAAAGCAGAGTGTAAGATGCTTCTGAAATTGTGCTAAAAAAGTAATTGTTCTAAAAAAATAGCTTATGATTTCCAAGTGTGGTGGACTTTTAGTGTTTTGCATCATAATCATTTTTTAGAAGCTCGACCAAACATAACCTTAACTATCTAATTAAGGGGATAGGTTTTGTCAACAGATCCGACTAGACCAAGATTCAAATAAATAGGCAAAAGGAAAGAAGTAAAAACATGTACACCGATCTCTTTGACATGTACACCGACCTCTTGACAAAGCAATGCAATGCAAGCGCTTGAGTTGGCCAAAATTGCCTCTCACTTCTCCTTTGTCCGATTTCTGACCCAGTCACCCGTATTGTGCTTCCCGTCGTCCCGTGCGATGCGACGGCCTGACGGGTGTGCGTGTTAATTACCTACCAACCGTGCACGTAAGATTTCGTCTCCGAGCAGCGTTGTGAAATCTCTGAAGCACTACGGCACGATGGACGACGTCATCGCCAATGACGGTACCACGTATAGTACTGCACGTCGCGCGGGACCTTGGTTATTTGGACACCCTCGTGCTATACATAGAAGTAACTACCGTCGTGATCGATGACGCGCGTCCATCGTTGATGCTTACGTGCGTCGTTAGTCATTATAACGTGTGCGCCGCTCAACGGTCACGGTCACATGTCGCGCTAGCTCGACCAGCAGCTGCATCAGCCGTGCACGCACACGCACGTGCAGGGTACACCGTACACGTTCCGGCCTGAACTGCACACCGTGTACTCCTGCTTGCGTTGTGACCCAGGCGTACGCGTACGTCAGTGATACGCATGGCGTCCCCCTCCGACGGAGTCCAAACTCTGAATATTGCACATCAGTCTGCATTGCATGGAAGATGGAAATGGAACACAAGAGACGAGTAGTTCCTCTGTTCTCTTTTTTTTTAGCAAAGTTCCTCTGGTTTCTCGGTTCGGAAGCGGCGGCGCGGTCCAACTTTTGGCCGGGCGTTGACGAGTTGGTGACTGCAAGGGTCGTGGTCAACTTCAGTAGGCACCTGCTCGTAGGTGCAGCGTACATGTACGTACTCGCTAGTCCAGGCGGCGCCGCCGGCGGCGAGGCGTACACGTACTGCAGCGGTGCATGCGGCTCCACACACTGACACACACGGCTGCTGTATCGCCCATGTCCACACCCACGCGCGGGCCGTGCAATGGCGACTCTTTGCTTGGACCGACATGGGCTTCTGGCGCACTATAACGACTACGGAACGCGACACCAACGTACTGTTCGTAGCATGCAGGCTGCTGGTACGTTATTGACTGTCCGCAGCGGTGCCTGTGAATGAAGCCTGTAAAGGGACACATCAGCTTTTGGAGATTCAAATTTGCTGCAGCGGTGACCTGAATAACCTCCGCAACGCGCGCACGAACGCCAAACTTGGCGCAGTAGCGGGCGTATGCCACCATTCATTCCGGCCCCACTCACAATCGCAGGTGCATGCGCGTGAGAGAGTGGAAAGAGAGGGGAGAGAATCTTGGGTGGGCCCTGCTATTTCAACCACTAAAAAAATATTATAACTCACAAACCAATTAACCAAATTAAATTCCAATTCTTGACCATTAAATTTGTTTCGATTAATTCTTCAAAACAAAATCTCACATTGATATATTTAGATAAAGTGGCAAGTGGGCCCGATTTTGATAGTTGAAATGGAGTATGAGATATGGAGGTTCATGAGTGCAGAATAAATGTATATGGAGTAGAGAATCTTGATGACTAGGACGTATGGAGTAAGAAAATGGAGGTTAATGAGTGCGGATAGTCTTATGCAGGGTACACGTACACGTTCCGGCCTAAACTGGACACGCCTGAACCCAAGCTCTGAATACAGAATACTGCGCACATCATTCTGCATTGCATGGAAGATGCAAATAGTTCCTCTGCTTTTTTGTTTAGCAGAGTTCCTCTGCTTTCTCGGTCGCGGTTCAGGTTCAGAAGAAGCGGCGGCCCGGTCCAACTTCTGACCGGGCGTTGACGGGTTGTACGTGCAAGAGTCGTCGTCAACTGCACTACGTACCTGGTAGGTGTAGCGTAGTACATGTACTTGACGTCCCTACAGTACTGCCGGCGGCGGCGGCGGTCAGGCGCACGTGTGCGTGTCTCCGTGTGTGGTATGGCGAGCAGAGGCATGGCTGCTAGCAGAGGCGTCTCGGTCTGGTCTCTTTCTTTTTGACTTTGCTTGTCTTTCATTAAAATGTTTTTTTGTTTTAAAAAAATGCGTATGCGTCCTGAATCTCGCCGTGAGCACTGGCGATAACCGCCGGAGCCGTCTCGGTTTCGGAAACGAAACCGACCGCAACAGGGGAGCGGATTGGGTGCAGCGCGTCTGTAGACCGTATCCGTTACATACGTATTCTCAGTCGTGCGACGCGTGGACACTAAATGAATCTAACGCTCGTGAAAACACCGGGGTGCCGCTTCATACCAGACTCGGCCTGGCTTCGCTCGGCTTGGCTTCACCAGCACGGGCTTCACCAGCACGTCGGCTCGTTTGGTGAGCGTGGCATTAATGGCGGCCTGCTTTGCCTTCGGATGCAAGATACCGGCCTCAGGCTTCCGACGCAAGATTAGCCCGCCTCTTTTGTTAAGAGAATAGAGAGCAAGACAATTGCCACAGATGCAAATGATGATTGTTGTATTCCAATGAACAGTCTGTACATATATATACAGGGCCCATGTGGGCGGTTACAAGTGTGAAAGAGGGAGGAGGGGGTGAAAGACATCCCCTTGGATTAATCCCAAATTGAGCACTAAATAATAATTTTCAACACTCCCCCTTGATCAATTTGCTTCTTGTAATCTTCACTGTTCATCTATTATGCATCATTACAAATCTTTGGAAAACCCTGTGGGAAAAACCAAAGTAATACCAGTATACCAGGCAAAACTCCTTAAAAACCCAATGAGAAAAACATGGAGAAACACCATGTTATACAATTAACAATGTTATTAGACCCTTTGAGACAAACTCAAAGGCTTAGTCTAAAACACCTTGACCATATAAGATCAATATGCCTCAAATATCATCTTCCAAAAACCCCAATGGGGAAAACTAGATGATATAACATATACCTTTGTGCTTGACATTGCCTCATCAAAAACTTTATATGAGAAACCTCAAAAAGGAAAAACTCACATAAAGAAAAGAGTACAATGTACGTTATGTTCCAATATTATCCACCAAAAACCCCCTATAGGAAAAATATGGATAATATGGCATAACTTTGTGTTGATATTGCCTCATTAAAAACTTTATATGAGAAACCTAATGGAAAAAACTCATAGAAAGAAAAGAGTGCAATATGATATTTGCAACAAGTTATTAATCAAGGAGATTCTCCCCCGATAATCAAATTATTGATCAGGGAGACTCTCCCCCTGATACTTGCAAACCTCAAAATAATTAAATTCATACCAATATACTCACGCATAAGAAGTATGGAATATGGTAGACTTTGTGAATATCTATGCAAGATTATCACAAGACTTAGTTTGCAAATGTTCATATGCCCATATAACTATGAGACTGAACCATCTTAGTGCAAAAATATTGCACTAAGTATAACTTGTCACTATCTATACAACACAAGTTACATTACCTTTTATAGGTAATGATCTTTGATTCAATAGAATCAATATCACATAATCTCAGTATGTGATATACCATTCTGTCAAGCTATACACATTCATGTGAAGCCTTGTAAATACAATATCAGAATGGTTGCTGGAATGACCACTTATGTCTATTTAAAGACTATCACAAAATGGTCTTTCTATGTTTATGTAAAGCCGGTTTCAATGATCTGGAATTTGGGGATCTTATAAATGACCAGAATCATTATATCCACGCAATCGGATCATGGATTACACCAAGACCACCTGTGCTATTTTAACATATCAAAAGATATTCTTAACTTCAGTACACCAACATTTGGTAGGAATAGCACTGCTACTGGATAGCAAATCATTGCAAATAATATGTTGTCAGGAAATTTGCAAGATATATTAGCACATAAATAGTATAGAGATAATGGACCACATGTCCCAATATCTCATCTCAATCACTATGGCATAAAACAATCTTCCTCTATCATGAGGTAGAACAACCATAGGATACCTTCATGATGTGGATATAGATAGCTTTAATACAAAAACCTGGGAGAAGATACTTAGATCCTAAACACAAAATGAAATTTTGGTTTAGACCATATCTCCCATCTCAAAACTCCGTCTTCAGAGTACAATGTGCTATCAACATGGTTTATTACCAATGATGTCAAAACTATTGACAATCATATAACACTATGAAATCCAATCAAGGACTTCAATAATGAACAACACGTGTAATCAGATCTTGTATCCCTTCAATTGATCAAGGAATACACAAAGTCGATTGTACCAAATTCGATTTAATTACTTGAAGCCACATATTGACTTAAGCAATACACGATATATGTTGCAATGTTATGTATGAGGATTGAGTATGTGAACTCCTTCCCGGAAGCTTCACAAATACTCCAAATCAAGTGATCATACACGATCACTACATCTATCAACCGCAAAAGATAGATGCTTTTGTACGCCAATCAAAAGGTAGTATCGAAATTTATAACATACTATGGAGAATAATTTGCATTGAAAATCAATGCATGGGCTTTGCGTAAACCCCTTGTGCTACTAGTCTTGCTTTATATCTCACCACCACGTTGTTCTCAATCCAATCTAGGATGAAAACATTTTGTACCCACAGTAAAGGTACCACAAGGTGTTGGCATCACAGCTCAAAACACCATTTTTAGGTGAGCAAGACTATCTCTGTGTGTACTACATCACTCAACAAGTTCCAGTAAGAGTGAAAAGCACTCTGCCATGGTCTTATTCACTGGATGATTTTAGAGTGTTGTATACAACTTATTCAAAGAAGTATGTGTCGACACGTGTGGCCTTTATATGATGTAATTCTACAGTTATCAATAAAAACTCAAAATTCCCTGAATGACTCATCGTGACTTCCCGAAACGAGAGTTAGGGCTTTCCGATATCCTAGCATCAGTATTTAGGTGCACCACTGAGCTAGTTTGTGGATGACATTCATCCACTGGGTAATAACTAATATTTACCCACAAGGTGTTGCCAACCATATAGGTTGACATGCATTTACTATCTTAGAAGGGAAGCCTTCTATTGCTAGCATGAATAATCCTGCTTTATGGCCATACTTCTCCCCCTCTTATTTGCAATGGGGAGTTGAGTGGTTTTATTTATTACCACTTCTCTTTCTGGTACATACTTGCAATGGATTAATAATCAGTAAATGCATTTGGCAACTTATTTGCAATATTATGCAAATCATCAATTCTTTGAACTCAAAGTTCAGTTCATTTAGTACGTGATCCTGAGCTTGAAATATCATGCATTTCAAATATTTTCCTGGCATTATATGGTACTAATCTCCCCCTAATGCCTGGAAAAGCTCATTATTATAGAACCAAAGATACGGGTTGTAAATAGATTCTCCATAAGAGATCTAAATACTTAACAATCGACGGAGATTGAAATCCCTCGTTGATCCCCGTTTCTGTGTAAACCCATCATTGTATGCTTTGCGGTGGTGAGAATGGTACGTATATAACGTAAACCAATCTTACGCAAATAGGAAATCTTCATGGATTCCCACGTACTAAATGCATATAGGGGATATGCAGTTAATCATAAGTCAGGAGTGTGTAAATCTACCTGACCCCAACATGAAGTTGGCAAATAGCAATTTACTAAAAATGGTCCTGTTATGACCTTGATGTCATACTCATAGATTCTATTTATCCATTTGGATATTAACTAAACTTTTCTTATACCTTACAATCGTCATTGTAGGCATAAAAGTTTAGTAGTGTTCAGGATAATGCTCATAAGAAGAGGCATTATCTACCAAATGCATGGCTGAGCGTGGATACTTCACACACTCTAGATCATCGCAAAGATGTATCTTTACAACCATGAAATGCCTGAACTATCCGTACAATCTTTGTATCGAGACCCATACATATTCTCTTGAATATGATCAAGGAATCTATGAAATTTAATCCGATTTTAAGATAAGAGGGTCTTAAAATCTATTTCCCTGTGGCACATATCGTATGCACACTTTGGGAGGACCATGACCAAAAGTATTGCCAATAATTTTTCACGCATCCTTCGGATGGCCAAGTTGATCATTCCAAAACTTGAATGCATCAACAATGTGAAAAATTATCATACGCAACATGTAGTAGGGGATGGTTGTATGTATAATACAACCAAAATGAGACTTATCTCTCAATACTTATATGCCATATCCAATGTTGTCATTTTGTGTTTCTAAACGAAAACACATTTGGATATCTCTATCTTGACAGGTATGAGTTTAAGTAGGACATAATTAAATATCCTCAACTATTAACTCAATATCCATAAGAAGAATGATAATGGTAAAATCAGCCAAACTATCATTGCATCATATCACTGATGGCCAAAATCATTCCCTCTTCTTGTCATAAGAACCAGGAATATTTTGCTTCCTTAATTATAGAGTTTGTGGTACAAATGTCCACTAGGCACATATTATTCCACATTGGAATAATTCTCGTACAATATATATATGACAAGAAATCAACGAAATTCTCGTCTTATATATAGAAATTCATAAATATTGTCAAGTATCAAATTCATCAATATGATACTCACAATATTATGCATTGACAACAAGTGTTACAACATATTTCGATGGACATTATTAAATAATATCAATGGACCATGAGATTATTTCAAATCTCAAAACATGTCATTTGAAGTATATTCTATGATCATGTTGTCCATGTATTTGATGTTCTCTTATGAGAAAAAGGAGGAGTGTTGTGACGTGATCACGAAGGATCCAACACAATCAACCTCCTAAGTAGCTTTAGACTAAGATTGAAACATACTTCAAATCTTCTTTCTTAGCTACTATTTTATCCCTTATTGACTTTTGATATAGATCAACCTTAAATTTAAGAGTATGACATTGCTTAGCACTATGCTAAACACAACCACCTATATGACATTATTCTGTCATTGTGGGGTTCAACTTTGGCATGACTCATTTGCACATTAAGCCTTTTGCTTTCGTCATTGGAAGCAATTGTTTGAACAATAGGATCATAGTCTTCTTAGTTTTAAAACTAGAAATATGATCCACTCATGGTTAGCCTCAAGCTATATGAGTTTATTTATTGTTCATAATACTCATTAAGAGTATGCTATAAAGTATGTGCATTTCCTTCCATAAGATATTCCAATGGATAATCTTTATGGATGTAGTGCTTTAACAAGTAAGGCACAATTTTTTTTATCTATAATAAACAACCCTTAATTGAGGGTATTAAAATTATTAGTTTATGGGATAAACCAATATTAATGTCCATTGTCCATGTGGGATATTGATGCCATCAAAAGTGAGTACAAGAGATTCCTCTGAAGTCAATATCCACATCATGTGACAAACCATTGATTTAATGAATTTACACCCACGGTAAACTCAAAATCACTATGGTGATGTTGTAATTTCTAATGCAAAATTTAGAGGATTTCATATCTTGTCACTTTGTTTTGGATTGTTGGAGGTAGTCAACAAAAACCTTCCAACAATTAGAGGTAATCACAAGATGTGTAGACCTCATGAACAATCATTATCAATGCTAGAACACACATTGTAGATAATCTCTATGTCCAAAACATAGAGTAGATCTCTCAGTAGTAGGCAAATAAATTGCTGCTATAGGCACAGTCTCTGGGCTAATATAATCGTATGAATATACCGCAACCAATGCCCAAGTCTCTACCAGCTGTGCTTAGCAATTAATATTGAATGATGGTAGTCACCACAAAGGTGTACCATTCGTATATTTCCAAAACACTAATTTGGGACAACACAATGTAGGTAGTCATCAAGTTTAAACAAACATGATGTAGACCTCTCAATGATGGGTGAATTCTCACCGCCATAGGCATGGTCAGTGGGCCGAATGATTCAATAACTCTCATTAATTATATATATGGTTAGATAATCTCAAATGCCAAAAGACATAGAGTAGATCTTTAGTAGTAGGCAAATAAATTTGCGGCCTAAGCACGGTCTCTAGGCAGGATAATTCATTTATGAACTAAACGCAGCCTTTGCTTAGTACTCTACTACACCATGTATAGCATAAATTAATGATTAAACAATGGTAACCACTATAATAGTGTAAATCATAATTCTTTATTACTTTGGAATGAACATTATATAGGTAATCATCTAGTCCAATGGACATGATGTAGACCTTTAGTAATAGGTGATTAAATCACAGCCGATGGCACGGTCTCTAGGCCGAATAATCTCAAAAGATTAAGCGCAGCCAATGCCTCGGTCTCTATTACCTAATGTTCTCATCTCAAAATAATAGAGAGCCAATGCCTATATCTCCATCACTGTTATTATCCCAAATATATCCAAGATATGACTATAACAATTTTGCATAAACCACCATTAATTAAGAGAATCAACCATTATTAAAATACAAGTTTATGGAAAACTATCAAATTAACCAGGTTAACAAAGTACAAAACTAAACATGTAATTGTACTAAATTTAACAAGCACAAAGTGCTATAGTTGGGGAGTGGCATAACTATTGCAAAATCCGGTAGGATCGAAGCAAAATTTGCACTTTCTATGTTAGCCTCACTCGCAAAAATGGTGTGACCAAGGCCTACAGACGAGGACTACAGACGCGCTGCAGCCAATCCGCTCCCCCGCAGCAGTGAGACCAAGGCCTGTGGATGCCAAGTACTCCCCTTGGCCTAGGTGCCTGCAGTTGACGACCCGTCCACAACACCAATTCTGTCAACGCGCAAAAGTTGGACCGGACGGCTTTCTGAATCTGAATTCGGAACCACGCAACAACCCCATGCTTCGCCTTGGCCGCTTGGGTTAGGTTCAGGTGGAGCTGACGGACGGCTTGGAATGTTTGAATAGGGAAATGTTCAAGTGACACATGTGTGTTCTGTCCCTACAATAATGGGTCTAACCCAATCTTTTCTTCTCTTTCTCCCTTCTTCCTCCCGACGGGAGGCGGGCTATCTAGCTAAACGTAGCATTGGTCTAGTACCCCTAAATTAACCTCCGTGGACTCTAAGTTAACCTGAAACTGCATGTGCCTCAATTTTTACGAGATCTTATACCCACCAAGCACCCATTTTCGGCCCTCTCTCTCTCTCTTCCTAAAACGAACAGAAAAGCCAATAAAATCAGAGAACTTGTACTTGGCTCCTCCTGACATGCATATTTCTTTGACAGAAACTACGGCAGGTTCTGTGGCTACGGGCTACCTGATACCTGTCGAGAGAAGACTTTTGGAGCTTCGACAGTTCGATATTGTGGGAAAATTACAAAAGCACAGTTGAGTTATGTGGAGGAGAAAATTGGGAAAAGGTTAGGGACCTGGCAGTGTGATTATTTGTCCTCTGGGGGGAAATCAATTTTGATTGACTCATGCTTGTCCAGTGTACCCCTGTACACAATGGGAGTCTATCAGTTGTATGATGGTAATATTCAGAAGATTGATGCAATGAGAGCTAGGTTCTTTTGGCAGGGTACAGCTAAGAAGAGGAAGTACCATATGGTCAAATGGGATACTATGAGTAGACCAAAACAGTATGGAGGGCTGGGCTTTCTGGATTTGAAGAAGATGAATGAATGTTTATTGATTAAGTGGATTGACAAATTGGAAAGAGGGGACAGCAGCTTGTGTTGTTCTATCCTAAGGAAAAAGTATTTGGGAGATAGAAGTATTTTCCAGATTAGAAGTAAGTCTGGTTCCCAATTTTGGAAATCTTTGCTCAAGTTGAGAGAGGGTTATCAAAAAGGTAGAGGTATGATTGTAAATTCTGGAGAGCAAACTAGGTTCTGGCAAGATTGTTGGCTGGGCAACTGCCCTCTAAAGTACTCTTATCCTAATCTCTTCAAAATTGTCAGAGATCAAGAGATCTCTGTAGCCAAAACTTTTGTGGATAGTGAATGGAGGATAGAATATAGAAGACAATTAGATGTTGTTCAAAGAATGGAACTTCTTGAGCTTCAAAGTAGAATGGAGGATTTAGAGTTAAACTATGATAGAGATACTGTAACCTGGCTGTTAGAAAAATCAACTAAATATACTTCCAAATCTTTATATAACCTAATGTCCTCTAGAGGGGTGACTGATAGGCACATGGTGATGTTGTGGAAAAGCCCCATTCCTATGAAAGTGAAAATCTTTGTGTGGATGGTGGCCCATGACAAGATAAAATGTGGCATCCAGTTGAAAAAGAAGATGTGGTCTCGTCCCGAGAATTGCATCTTTTGTGATACTCCGAAGACGTCGGACCACATAGCCTTCCAATGCCCTATGGCAGTTTTCCTTTGGTCCTTTATTAGAGATTGCTTTGGGTGGTCTTCATCCCCAACAAGCTGTGAGGATTTTTTTGTAGAGATATTAGATAGATGTAGAGGTATTAACCAAATGGTGAAAATGCATATTGGCGCAGGTGTGATGTGGACGCTATGGAAGATAAGGAACGACGCAGTCTTCGACAAGAAGGTGGTGTCGACGCCGACGGTGCTTGTCCACAAGACCATTGCGCTGGTGAAGATGTGGAATCCTTTGCTGAAAACCAAGATGAAGCCGATGGCCGAGGAGATGCTCCAGCTGCTGTCGGCCAAAGCCACAAACTGAACTGTCTTTCTTCTGTGGAATGTGAAGCAGAATGCTTCTGTAATAGGGCGCGAGGAAAAACTTAGGCAATGTACTCCTGGCTCTAACAGTTGTTCCACTCTGCTCTTTTTGCGCGATAGTTTAGATGGTAGAAGCTAACAATGAGAGGTGTTAACTCTTTTGAGAAGGTTAGATGAGAGGTGCGGAATGTTTTGTAAACTGGAAACCCCAGTATCTGGTGGCTTGGTGGTTACGCTTTCTAATAAAGCTGGGCAAGGGGCCTGTTATCTAAAAAAAGTTCGATATTGTTGTATATACGAGCTAGATATTATATATGTAGAAAAAAACGCACGAGTGGTAAACGAAACCAATATTAGATCGGTCCGTGCAACTCAATACTCCAAATGCATTCATTGTACACAAGGCAACATTGATAATTGATAATGGAGGAAGGAAAACATATAACGTGGAGGCAACTCTCACATATAAGACTATTCTTTTGTGTTGATCAAGTCCTAATAACTGGATATATGTCATTGCCTCCGGAGGATCTAGGCTGGAGGGGCGTCGGATCATGGTATAGCGAGTAAAGCCGAATTCCGCTGCACACTCTAACAGTAAAATTGGCAAGACCACTCTCTAACAACTTTATATCTCAACTCCTAATCTTTCCCTACTTTGAGAAACCAATCCGTTTACGTGAAAATCTACGTGCGTGTATAATTGACGTTGCCAATTTAGATGTAAGAGGGATGTGGGAAGAATAAAGAGTAAGATAAGATTTGTGGTGCATATATATATGAGAGAGAAAAAATATTAATGTAGTAGCGGTGATTTAAAACTTGTTTAGGAGTTCTGATACAAAATTATTTTATACTATATTTTATTAGCAGTCAAGTTTTACATATTGTTTAAGGAAGCGAATAAATATGCTCCCAACTTTTTAGACACCTATAAAACTCATTCATTTACCAACTATTTTGTCGAAACTATTGGATACGTTACTTTATATATCAATCACCCATTTTTCACTCTTTTCCTAGCTAAAACAAATAGAAAAGATAATAAAATTAGAGAACTCACCTGGCTTCTCCCTATAGAAACGATGACAGCTTATGTGGCCAAACTATAATAGGCATATAGTTAATAATAAAGGGGCTAATCTCTAGCTAACTAGAAATTAGTTCACATTGGCTATATGCATACAATCAGGAGATACTTAGATGTACTAAATTTTTTAGACAACTCTTCAATTAGTAATAGTAGGTGTTAACCAGCTAACCATAACTAATTTGAGGTACCTTTTATCTCAACTAGTAATTAGCTCTAGCCCATCCAAAACGTAAAGAATGACAAACAGTGCAAACGCCAATATGCGCCTACTACCTGTGCTTTTAAACTACGACACTTCCTGATATCGTTGAATCTAGGATCCAGTGATAGAAATAGAAAAACAAAGCACGAGTGGTAAATATAACCTTAATATTCAAATCTACCCGCGCAGCTCCTCATTCCTCGTAGGTGTTTTTTTGAGAAAAGAAAAGGACTGTGCGTAGCCCAACAACAGAAGGTTGCCGCCGAGGGCCTCCACGACGGCGGTGCCGCCGCCGCCGCGCTGGCCGAGGTGGTGGAGGGGTGGACGGCGACAGGTGGACAAGGGGACTAGATTGTGGGGGGCGTTTATTTTGGCCCTTGTGTATGTGGTGTTCTTGGTCTTGTCGTTTATTAGTAGAGTATAGAAAGGTAATTCGTGTGATGATGATAAGATAAGGAGGCTACCACTTTCACGTGGCACTCACAATTCATTAGGAGAATAAGTACCGTTTGACATGCTTGCCATGCCTGGAAATTGTTTTGTGTATCATATACTATCTGGCTATCTGCAAATTGACAACATTGTAGTGGTAGTGTGACAACATTATAGAGTATGTAGTGGTATTCGGTTGTTCTTATGCGTACTGCCTACGAAAGCTTTAATTAAGAGATACGGTAATGCTAATTAAGATACGTTCTAATCATCGAACAGCCTTCGTGGGCCGGGCACGGCCCAACAACCGAGAGCAGCGTGTGTTGCGACCGCATGCGAGCGGGGAAGGCCGCCTCGTGCGTATCGCCCGACACCGCACACTCCGCCCGTCCCTATCCTCGTCAACTCCGCCATCCTCATCCACTCATTCTCCATCTCTCTCTCAACTGCTCCTTCGCATGCGCCACTCCCCCACCCCACCGAAGGGCGCCCCTCTCCTATTCGCCCGGATTTCCACCGCGCTCGCCGCCGGCCGCCGCCGCGCGATGGACACTTTCTCCCTCCTGCAGCTCCCTGGCGCCTCGCGCCCACCGCTACCCCTGGCCGCGTCCACCGCGCCATTGAGCTTCGCGAGGCTAAGCATAGGACCCTTGGTCATTGAGCTCCGCCATTGAGCTCGTGCAAGAGAGCCGCATGCCGTGCGTGGATCGGCCGCCGGTGGAAGGGCGCCCTCTCCGCCCCTTCTCCACGCCGGATCAGCGCGCCGCGGCCGGCCGTCCGCCACCACATCCTTCCGGCGCCGGGAATCGGGGCGGAGCCCAGGTAGGCCTCTCCCCTCCGCATCCTCTTCCTATTTGCCTCCTCCAACCCCGGCGCAGATCTTAGTGTTCCGACGAGGGCCCCCCCCCTCCTCCTCCCTCTCTCAGTCCCCAGTGTTTCAACAGATGCCCCAGCTATGTTTCCGCATCGCCCACACATTGTTTCGATTTTTTTCTCTCCCCCATGGATGTTTCATTTGTTTATTTGTTAATGTTTCAGAAGATCTGTTGATGTTTGTTTTGCAGTTTTGCTTTTGTTGTGTTTTTTTTTTGTCATTTTTTTTGTTTTTATGCAATGTTTCTTTTCCTTAATTCGATTGTTTCACTGGATTTATCCATTTTTGTTTCAGCAGGTGATCTTTGTTTGCTTCACTGGATTTTTCACTTTGTTTCAGCAGGTGATGTTTTGATGTTTCATTTTCTTCCCTCTCTTTGTTTCAGATGTGCGGCGGCCATGTCGGGCGGCGGCGGCGGCACGGGGGAGCAGGGCCACGCGCGGGCGCATGTGTGTGGATGCGTGTGTGTGCGTGCGCGTGCGTCGGGGAGCGTCGCCCCGCGCGGGGGTTTGTGTCTGTATGTGCGTGCTGCGGGAGACGTGATGGGCCGGGCCTGCTAGACCGACCGTTCTATCGTTAGAACGTTCGATCGCTAGCATGACCCTAAGAGATAACATCTGTAGTATTTTTTAAAATAAATGTACTTCTAATAAAATTTAAATTCGTTCCAAAATAATTGTAAATTTATTAGCATAGCTATAGACTAAATCATTTTGTAAAATTTTAACCTTTTTTTGCACAATGTAATTACTATATATTTTCTCGAACAAGTGGGGCTGCCCCATTTCCATTAAACCAGACAATGCAATTACTACATGCTGGACCAAAAATATAGAGTGCCAAAACGTGGGGGAAAAAAATACTTGTATGGAATGGAGTTGCAGCATGTCCGTGGCACTAGACCCGGCCCAGTACGCATACTACAGTACTACACTCTCCACAAACTAGGCAACATCGTTTATTTGCCACCCGGCCTGTCCGTATCTGCACGACTGCGCCCAAGATTCCAGCTAGCTCATGCTCCTCCTCATCCGCGTCGTAGCAGCACGTCGTGTGCCGGAAAAGGATGGCAGCTAGTATATAGGAAGATGAGACTGAGCGCGGTCGTTGACAGGTGAATTCCGGTGGTAGTGGCTTGGCGTTTGGGCAAAAACTGAAAGGACGGCGGCCGGCTCAATCGCTAGATAGCTGCGTTTGTGTATCGTGTCTTGCGGTGACAACGTACGGCAGGACACAGCTTGTAGGATCCATCCATCCATCCATCGATCCACTCGATCGTCAAAGGTCCATTGATGACGACGACCACGACGACGATGACGATGGACATTAAAATAATTTCGCTGGGAAAAAGTCTAAATAACCCTCTCAACTATTGGTAGTGGAGCACATCAACCCCCAACCTATGAAACCGGCCAAATTACCCCCTGAACTATCCAAAACCGTCCAAATGACCCCATGGGCGGTTTTGGACGGCGGTTTACTACAGTACTCGGTGGGTCCCACATGTCAGCCGCAGCTTCCCTCTTCTGTCCCTCTCTCCCTCCCAGCGCCGCCACCAGCGTGGTTGTCGTCGGCCTCTACACCGTCGCCTCCTCTGCACTCCACACCGACAGGAGCTCGCTCGCCCACTCGCAATGGTGCTCGCAATCGTGCGCTCACGCACATCGCCACGGGCTACGACGTCGGCCGCTGCTTCTGCTGCGGCCGCGGGCTCAAGACCGGCGGCTCACGCGCTGCGCCGCGCGGGGGGGGGCTGCCTCCGCCGCGCAACGCATGCGACGAGGCCGCCACCGCCACGCCCGGCCGCGAGCGGGCGCCTCCGGCTGCGGCCGAGCGCGAGATGGGTGGCGCCTCCGCCGCGGCCGCGCGCAAGCCGGGGCCGGCACCACCGCGCCGCACGCAAGCAGGGCCCCCACCGCCACGCCGGACGCGAGCGGGGCTCCTCCGCCGCGGCCGCGCGCGAGCAGGGGCCGCCTACGCCTCCGCGTGGCCCGTGACGCGCTCGCCGCGGCGCGCCGCCTTGCCCCTGCCTGCGAGCACGAGCGGGTGGACGAGGGCCACGCCCGCGGTCGCGGAGCTCCTCCCGACGGCGGTCCACTGGGTGCTCGAGGTCGGCAGGCTGCTCGGCACCGCGGGTTGCTCGGCGTCACCAAGACCTTCCCCAACCTGAGCCACGCGCAGCACCTCGCCGTGGTTGTGCCCTCCGACTCCGTCATCGTCACCGTCGGTAGCGCACCCACCATTGCGTCGCGTCCTTGGCGGAGCGGTGGAGCGGTGGAGGGGTGAAGTATGGCCGCCTCGGTGAGGGAGAGGGAGGCACGGGAGAGTGGGGGAGAGGAGAAGAGAGGGAGCGCCGACGGAGAAAGGGACAGAAGAGGGAAGCTGTGGCTGACATGTGGGACCCACTGGGTAGTGTAGCAAATCGCCCTCCGAAACCGCCCAGGGGGTCATTTGGACGGTTTTGGATAGTTCATGGGGTAATTTAGCCGGTTTCATAGGTTGGGGGGTCATGTGCTCCACTACCAATAGTTGAAAGAGTTATTTAGACTTTTTCCAATTCCGGTGGTAGTGGCTTGGCGTCTGGGCAAAAGTGCGTGTGTATCGGCTTATCGTGTGCGGTGACAACGTACGGCCGGACATCTATTGTTGGATATACATCGATCGATCGATCGACTCGATCGTCAAAAGGTCGAATGATGACGTACGGCGTTGGATATTAAACTAATTTTGCTTTTATAAGGTTTTAATTGTTGTTATATGGACTCGGGGGGTGATAAAAGGGCTGATAGCATGGGCCGAGATATCTTAGGGGTTTCATTAATGCAGACTCTACCTACTTGGTCTAGGTTTATTACCCTTCTATTTATTTGTTTCTTGATGTGGCGGTATATTTATTGAAGAGAGAGACAGAAAAAACCAAGACTCCAAGTCTTATTTAGACTCATGTCCACAATCTTCGGTAAATATCTTGCCACATCAACAAAATACTGATAAATAGGATGGTAATAAATAGTTTTGGATCATGATAGAGTCTTGCATTGGGACTGCCCTTAGTGATTTATCACGGTCGTTGACGGTGACGCGCCATGGTGGTTGTGAGCTTCTAGAATGTGGTTGGTAGCAATAACGCACGTAGTATATTTCATCGTGCATTAATAACGAAGGGAACAACACTGCGGAAAGAAAGAAACTTCCTCTGCCATTTTGATTTTTTCAGTGCCCACGAAAATAGTAAAATATAATAATATTCAGGGACAAAGATCATGGGCTTCCAAACTGAGACTGAACCGACTCTGGGCCGAGCTAACTCCCTCCTGTTGAAAGATAAAATCACACATAGTTGGGCCTTAACTAGCACTGGGCTGCCAATGCGCTAGTGAACTTCCATTCGATCAGAGTATTATTTTCATTCATCACGATGATCACTGGGCCTGTATTACACCAATGGACATGTGCACGTCTTCTGCCAAGACTTGATTGACTTCAGGGCCCATTAGCCCCAACAAGTCCAGTACTGGTCCATTGGCGGCTACTGCTGTGCTGTGCCGCCTGCCTCAAAAGCAGCCTGTTTTGTTCACCCAAAAAAGCAGTCAATTATTTATTTATTTATTTATTTATTTATTTATTTATTTATTTATTCATTCATTCATTCATTAATATTATATCTGGGCAGAGCGCTTCAATTGTAAGCAATCGATCTGCGAAAGTTTTCTCGAATACGCAAAAAGACTTGCGATCTTTTTTCATTAAGAAGGAGAATGCGAATGCAAATGCAATACAACAAGACGGTACCGGGGTGGATACAAAGTTTTTAAACAAGAGCCGCCACCCTCGGTACAAACCCACACGACACACGCGAGGCACAAGAAAGGCACACCTCCACCAAAACTACGACACATGCCGGCGGGGTCAGGCAGGGGTAGGACTCGGTGTCGGGGGAGCTTCTCGGGCGCGTCAACGGAGCCTTCAGGAAGGAGATGACGCCCACGGACGCCAACTCCGCAGATCACGCGCCCAGGGAACTTTTGTTCGCGAACCGCTCCGGCAACGGCGATCGAGGGACTGCCGCCGAGACGACGCCTCCAAGGAGGGTATGACGAACACCGCCACCGTTGTCGGTCCTAGGCCCCCGGCCTAAGGACTAGGCTTTCGCCCGCGGTGCCCTGGATCGCCATTGTCGCAAGGACGCCGCTGGATGTCTTCGTGTTGTCCGCCTCCAGTGTGCCCGAACAAGCCGTCGAGGTAGGGTAGGAGAAGCGCGCTTCGGGGCGGCCCGACCATCGACCCACCACCCGGTGGGGAGGCGGGCCCCATAGAAGGAGTTGGCGTGCGCGCTGGTGGTGGGGCAGGGACGCCGGCAAGGACTCGTCGCCGGCCGCTGTCTTGCCACCCCGGCAAGAGGGGCCTGTGTCAGCCGAGGAGAGGTGAGTGGAGGGTCCGGGCATGCCTCCCTCGGCCTTCCACCCTGGCAGTGCCGCCCGACTGGGTAGGATGGGACGGAGAGCGCGAGGACCATCCCGTCGCCAAGAACTGTCTCGATGCGCCAGAGTTCGGGTTGGGGGCTTCCCCACTGCAACGTCCCCAGCCGAGCCCTCTTGAGGCTAGGGGTGCAGCGGGCGCGGGGCGCATCGAAGGCAGAGGCACCGGAACAGACCAAGCACACCCCGCCCCCCCTCCAGCCATGGCGGACGCCGCAGAGGGAGCGGAGGGAGGAACACAAGCCACGGGTGAAAGCTCCGGTTTGGTTTTGGTAATTAATGACACTCAACGTTGCTAATGCTTTGCTCTAAGTGTGGTTAGACACATAGCAATGTGAAGGTGGATGATGGAGCATGGTGATCATGGTGATGAACATGGTGGACATGTGAATTGATCGAGCTCCGACGGAGGCCCATGGAGATCAAGGCGAAGGTATACTTGATAGGGCTTTTCGGTTTAGTGATCAAGACACTATAGAGAGTGTGATCACATTTAGGATCGATAACCGACTATCAAGAGGGGTTTCCTTGGTTCATTCGCGGTCCTAAGTGCCTCTAGGTTTGACTTGGCATGATGCATGAGAGGCTAACTAGAGTGCTAACACTTGTCAACGTGATCATGAGGTGATACGCTAACTCCGGTGCTTGAGTTATGATCTACACTGTGGAGTTGGCACCTATGACAAGTGGTTTGGACCTTGGATCGACGACGGCGCGTCAACGAAGATCAAATAATCAAGTGAAGCTGTTCAGTGGGCGCCGGACGCAGCGGCCGGACGCGCGGCCAGGCGGGCCGGACGCGTCCGGCGCGTGGAAAGCTGCCTAGGGCGGCGACGGCCGGCGCTAGCGGCGCGAGCGGGACGCCGGGAGGCGCGTCGCGGACACCGGACTCGCACCGAAAGTTCTGGGTTGAGCGCCGCGCGCGCGGCCGCCGGACGCGTCGACGAGGAGCGGACGCGGCGGCGGACGCGTGACGTCGATGGTTTTTGAAGGCAACGGTCGACTTCGGCTCAGCTGAGAATGGCGCCGGACGCGTCCGGCGCGTGTATTTCGGGCGGCCGTTTGGCGAAAGGAGTTTGGCGCGTGTATTTCGGACGCATCCGGCGCGTGTATCCGGTCATACGCGTCTTGCGCGTGTTATTTGGCGCCCCCGAGGACCAATGGCTCTATTTCGACTTGGGGTCTATAAATAAGAGGTTGGCCGGCCATGGGAGCTCTCTCTTGCCCATTCTAACACACTTGAGCATACTTTGAGCTAGAGACACTCCTCCCCGCTCATCTCTTTGGTTCCCTTGCCATTCTTGAGAGAGATTTGAGTGAGAACAAGTGATTTGCATTGAGAGTTGCATCTAGAGGCACTTGTTCATCGAGTGAGCTGCGGATTCTTGTTACTCTTCGGTGATTCCGTCACGTAGACGGTTTGGAGCGACAGGTGGTGGTTGAGCTCGACTTGGTGATTGTTCGAGGCCACACCGGGTTCTTGTGAGGGTTCTTGATCCTTCCCCGGAGTTCGCGAAAGGATACTCTAGTGGATTGCTCGTGACTTGTGGATCCTTGTCTTGTGTGGAGATTGCGGCTCTCCATTGGGGTCTTTGGCACCGAGCGAACTGAGCGGGCAACTCACCAAGCAAGTGTATCGCCACAACGAGGACTAGCTTGCCGGGAAGCAAGTGAACCTCGGTAAAAAATCATTGTGTTGATTTGTGATTGCCGAGGTTTCGACCTCCTTGTGCTTGTGCTTGAGCTCCCTAGGTGATTGGCTTCTACACCGGTGATTGGCCTTCTTCTACTCTTCGCGGCGGTATAAACTTCCTTCACCTCTCTACTTACCGCAAAGTAAAATTGCTTGTTGTGGTCGGTCGGGAACCACTCATTGTGTAGAGTAAATCCCGTGGGTAGAATTGCTTGGTCGGTATTGGTGAACCGACATTGTGTAGCTTGATCACCGTTGTTGTGTGTGCAATTGGTTTGAGTAGTCTTGCTTGGTTAGGACGGCTTGCATAGAGTAGTTGAAGCATTTGCTTTGCACATTTGCCGTCTTGCTATCTAATTGGGTTGTCTAGTATTCTTGCTAAAAATTTTATTAGGCTATTCACCCCCTCTAGCCATTGTGACCTTTCAACGGGGCCGTCCCTGGCCGAGGCGCCACGCGCCTCCAGGCCAGGGCGCCGGCCCGGCCACCTCAACCCGCCGCAGAATCGGCGTCGTGTCCATCGGCGAATGGGCCACCTCAACCCGCCGCAGAATCGGCGTCGTGTCCATCGGCGAATGTTACTTGTGTCCATCACTATTCCAATTGGTGTGAGATTGTAAGCAATCTGCCCAGATATAATATATATCATATCACGTCTGATGGAAATTTAATGTACAAATAAATAAATAAAAACAGGTACTAGAAATTTAAAAATATCAGTATTTATGAGGTTAAATAAATACAATTAGGTTAATTATGAAATGTATTTTTAAACTAAATTAATTCAAAGCTATAAATATAAATATTATTTATTTATTTATTAGAAACTTAGTCAAATACAAATAACTTTACATGGCCATAGGACGGAGGTAGTCGCATGCTAGTCACATGCTAGTACACCAATTGGAATAGTGATGGACCGATTGGTGTCAGATTTGCTACTGTGTGTGACTAGCATGTGTTGTCTGATAGGTAGGGAGCGATCCAAACAGGCTCCTTTATTATTATTTTTCGGGCTGCTAGGATAGAAGTAAGGTGGACAGTGGTCGCCGATGCCTAGTGCACGATCAGTGATAAATCAAAGATTGTGTTAGCAGGTTTTTTTAACGGCAACAGATTGCACTGCTATTATTAAATAGTTGATCTGAAAAATATATGTCTAAATAATTGTATCTTTTTTCAGCTTCACCAGATGACACTGCATCACAAGAGGAGCTCAGTGGCTGGCGGAGGATGAACAAAGGGAAATGAGAAGTCCAATTGGGGTGTTTTATAGTCGTCAAGGGACGTACATTGGCTCGTGGTAGTGAAAACGACAGATGAACAGCTCAGTCAAGTGCTAGAGGTGTACCTGGGGAAGTGGATCAATGCCAAGAAGTACCAGGACGGGTGCCATGTACTACTATGAACAGCGGCAGTGATGGCATATTGGAGTGGTAAGGTTTAGCATGGAAGTGGATGGGGTTTGCTCAGAAGTGCACTACAATCACTTTCTAGAGTAATTTTTAGTTCTAATGGAATAGTAAAAATACTAGTATATATTAGAGCCATTGTTAGTGTAAAGTTAGATATATCCCTTGGGCACCCTTATTACTTTCCACAAGTCCGAAAACTGGATACAGGGTGTTGGAGGTCCCTACAACCATTGTTGTTGTATACTTGTATCCATTGCCCTGAAAGAAAACTCTTTTTCTTAGAGAGCGCGTACTGGACGCGTATTTCACTGAAAGAAAATTCTAAATATTTGATGCAAAGTTTTTCACAGCTGGGTTCAACTTTATTCATAAAGCAAGTTCAGTACAAGCAAGTGCAAGATTCTAGACTACATTGATGCTCTATTGGAACTTATGTGGAGCTGGTGCACGAACCAAAGGTGGTCGCCATACAGATAAGTTAATTTAACATTTGTAGAACTGTTCCATCACCCGAAGTTTCCTCTGCTATAACTTGATGATCTTTCATCGAAGCTAGAAATGTGAGATCTTCCAAATACATCATCTTGATTGGACAATCATAGACACAGGAAGTAGTTTCCACTGAGTAAGGTAGAGGCATTCTCTTCTCTTTCTGAATACAGTTCAGGATTGAGCGTTGCACCTCGGCAGGCGCGTGCCTAATCCACGAGCCCATGGACATATGAATCCCACTTGTCCATGTCAGTCTCTTCTTACCCCGCCGTTGTTTCTGATGTACCTTCGGCCCCTGTCTTTGCATGTGGTTGCTACACCAAATGTGGTTTTGTCAACCTGAAGGTATGCACGGCCATGCTTGGACTTCCACAGCATCTGAGAAGTTGTAGCTGTGGCATTCTCGCGAAGGCAATCTACAGCCTTTGTTAGCATGGTCTCGCCCAGCTGTTCCAAGGAAATATTTGCATAGAAGCCAGGTTGTGCTGGTGCAGCGACCCCGTTGATCATTTCTGATGCCGAGCCCCCGGTAGCAGGCAACAAATCTTCAGAAGATCCATGTGGCCAGAAGTGCCACCCAAGTTTCAGGTATTCAAGCTCCCTCGTGGTGGCTGCCCTCTGTATGTTGTTTCCTGTTGACAGTGCGACATGGCCAAGCAAATAAACTTGTCTAACTGGCTCTAGGTATGTGTAACATGAAAACGATTCTGATGACGACCCTGTGCTGCTACCAGCACCATAGCGATGAACTTGTTGCTGACAACACAGTGGGTTCGGTTGAAACCATTTCCAATAGACAGAGTTATGAGCATTCTCCCAGCGTTCAATTTGGTCAGCAGAATAACCACTGGGCACCCAGTAGAGGTCTTGCGTTGGTAGCTGGGTTAACTTTATCCTCGCAATCTCGGCTGTTGAGCTTAAGTGCGATGTAAAGAGCTGCAGGCATCTGACTACAACACCAACTATGTCCGTACTCTCGGAAAGCCGTAAATGCAGGGAAAGAAAGAAATTATTATCTGGCTCATTATCATCGTCAAGTAAGAAGTTCAGGGTACCTTCTATCCCTTGCCCGGGTACCACCGCACGATGTAGGAGAAGTGAGAGATGTTGACCCCCACGAACAAAACAATACCTTGTGCCTTTGCCAGCTAGAAGATGCCGTATGAGAGGGTCGAAGAACATGTAGCTGCGTGGTGAGCCACCAAGCTCGACATACCTCAAGAACTCGCTTGCGCCATCTGCAAACCTCTCGAACCGCCGAACAGCAGTGGATCCACTCAGCTCGTTGTCGCTGCCACGACCAAAGATGGACAAGACAAAGGACCTGGCAGTGTGAGCAATCCGCTTTGGAAAGGAGGAGCTCCTTACCCCATGTTGAACTTCTTCCTCTTCTTGCAACCGCTGCTTGTACTTGCACAAAGTGTGGTCGCAGTCCTCCGCGGCACGCTTGAGCTTGCTCCGCCAACGTAGCAATGGTGGGCTGGTGATGTTCCACTTGTCGGAGAAATCAAGGGCGGCCTCAAGCTTGATGTGTGCCATCTCCATCCTCTCTATGTGCTCCTTTGCATCTGATTGCTTTTGCATATCGTACCTCTCCTTAACTCTTGATAGGATTTGGTTAACCGTCTCCTGAGCCACTGCAGAAGTTACCATCTCTGTTGCCATTAGGATGGATTGTCCTGCATGCAGATTATATTTGTTCAGTGTAAAATCCATGCTGACATAATTTGTCAAGTGCAAGTGTAGGGGAAAGGGAAATCAGAACTTGGAAAGCTTGAACTAGTCATTGTTTGATCGCAGGAAGTTGTTTCAATAATCAATTAATACCATGAACAAGAACACACACGTGAGTTTGTGAATCTGTTATGTATAGCCGTCTAACTGTGACCATATATTTTAGAGAGGTACTTGTTAGCCGTCTACCTGGGCTTACTATTTGGAAGTTGTATACCACTTGCATGATGACCTTTGGAAGTTGTATACCACATGCATGTAGTCTTGCTTTGGAGTCACCATAGTATACTATTTGGATGTTTGCAAATAGACAGAAACGGCTTCAGTGATGGCTAAAGCTAACCATGCATGGTGACCTTTCCTGACTATTGTCATTTTCCCAGATTCATAGCTTAACACTTTCCAGTTATTTTTCAAACACAGCAGAAGAAAGAGCTTATTATTGGTGAGCTGATTATTGATACCTGAGTATGAAGGATGTGCAGTGTCAGCTAAAAATTTTCAGAGCCGCTGCAAAATAAGAAGATGCTATTTCAGTCCTATATTCACAGAGGCAAAACTGATGGCACTGTAATCTCAAACATAACATCACTACAAATTCACAAATGAAAACATAGAAATCTTGTGTTATTTTTCTAATTAGCGGATCCATTATCTTCTAACAAGAACAAAAATTGAATCTAAGATGGCTGCAACTATCACAAAAAAAAAGGGTTTCAGCAAACAACTCGCTAATGTGTGGACATATATATGTGCTATATGCAGATTGCAGACTACAGTTCGCAAATAAACTAAGTTCAGTCTCTATATTTTAATAGCCTTAGATTTTATCAAGTACACTATTAATGAGTCTTATATTTTATATGAAAAATATAAAACAGAATCATAGCATGCCTATCTTAACAGCCATAAATAAAACAAATCTTCTATTATCAAAACTGCTCCTATGGGCGGAGGCCTTTACCAGCAAGACAACGAGCATGAGGCAACTGGCCTCAGGCGTAGTAGGGCTGTCTCCATTGACAGCTCTACCAATGGACTGGCACAACATTTGCATCACTAGTTGGGCCCTGTTTTGCCATCAAGGGGCGTATCAGCCTATGTATCGAGTCGAATTAGGACTATTTGTGCCGGCTGGCCATAATGCCTATGGCAACACACTATGTGGCTTCAGCAACAATACTATTTGGCCCTGCTGGCAAATTTTCCTTCGGTCACCAAGGATTGTAAGAGATCTGCTGGTAATGTTGCCTTCCATCCATGTAAGATCAGAACGCTTTTGGTTTCTTCATCGGGCCTTGCTAAGGTACTCCGGTTACTTCGTAGGAGGTAAGATCTCAAACAAATCATAGCCCTTGATTTTTAAAGTGCATACAAAAATCAAGTAATTATTAATTAATTAAAATATAAAAAAAGAAAATAGAAAAGGAAACAGACCAACAAATATATGCACAATATCCGCTATTCAAGAACAGACTGTTTCTTTTTTTAGGGAAGAACAGACTGTTTCTTGCCATATATATACAGGTTTTTTTTTTTTTTTTGACCGTAGGTGTACTGCATGCAACAACGCATATATTACGGGTGGAATTTACCAGCCTCGTGCCGTGCTAGACGTGGCACCGTAGAGGTACATCAAGTACCTGAACATGTCACGTAAATAAATCTAATGGTATAAATCTAATAAATCAATGTCAAAAGCTAATGACTGATAGTAGAATTCCATTATACGTTTGCAAGATACTAAATCACAAAAATACTAATTTTAAGACTATGAAAACTAATTAATAAATAAACCATTCAAATCGCAATACATTCAAGACTGATGTTCTCATTAATTATTACCAACACTTTCACATTCTAAATTAAATAAATAACGAAAATGTGTTTCTATACTTTTGTCATCAGTTGTAGAAAAAAATACAGCTCATGTTTAGATAGATTAACGCTGACATAAATTACATGTACATAAGACAATTAATTAACTATAATTCAAAACATTACATGTCACGTTACGAATCAACCAAACATATACTTATATACTTAAAAAAGAAGAAAAAGAAACGAACCAAGCAGGCCTGGTGCGCTTGCATGCATGTTACTTATATACTTAAAAAAGAAGAAAAAAAAAACGAACCAAGCAGGCCTGGTGCGCTTGCATGCATGTCAGATCCAAATGACAGATATTTTACCTAAAATTTTGCTTCGGTTGCATGCATGTCAGATCCAAATAACAGATATTTTAACTAAAATTTTGCTTACTTTCATGTTTTTGAAAATTAAAAAATACATTTATTCTATTACCTCTTACGAGGTAATATGCAATTATAGACGTCTAGATCGACGGTTCACAGTTATTTCGGAGTACCACAGCAAAACCCTTCTTCATCAGTTCAGTTGGATGTTCGTCATTTAAATGTCGCAAAAAAATGTTGCAATCCTATGCTTGAACGTTCGGGGTCTCAGTGACGGTGCGAGGTGGGCAAGCGTACGTCTACAGGATACTAAAGTGGAGACCTGGAGCCAACAATGGCTGCTCGAAACGCTAGGACCGGACATGGTCTCACATTGTGCGATGCTACCTGCGGTTGGTACAGCGGGAGGAATCCTTCTTGCTGCTTCACAGAGATATTTTGATCTAACAACCATGCATGTAACAGCCAACACTATATCTGTGAAAATTATGAAGTTGGATGAAGGGGCCTCATGGTGCATAACTGGGGTTTATGGACCACAGTCTGACCCGGACAAAATTGCCTTCTTACAAGAAATTACAGATATTAAACAACAAATGCTAAATCAGTGGTTGTTGCTAGGAGACTTCAACTTGATCTATAAAATGGAGGACAAGAATAATGATCGAATCAATATCTCGATGTTGAACATATTTAGGGGAGCTATTGATAATCTGCAGTTGGTGCCCCTGGACAATGCTCAGTAATTTCAAATTAAAATTTGCTATACTACAAATTGTACTACTTGGGCTGGAAAAACCGCAAGAAAGGTGAGAATTGACCAGAGAAGAGATGGAATTTTAAAAATTGTTGAAAGTAAGACCGGTGGGGATGGCGGCGGTCCAGAAGGCTAAGCCCAAACAGCACTCACGGCTAACCTAGATTAGAGAGGGTGACTCAAACACCCTACTGTTCCATATTTATGCTAATGCAAGAAGAAAAAAATAAATATATACAAAACCTGCATACTGATGAGGGGATTACACATATGCACCAAGATAAAATTAGAGTGGCAGTTGAGTTTCTCAGTAAGGCGGTGGGATCCAGGATGAGAAGAACCAGGCGCATCAATTTGAATGTTCTAGGGTACAGAATTCACAATTTAGAGGACCAAGATGCACCATTCACCATTCAAGAACTTTCGGAGGCCCTGGGACCAGATGGGTTTACTGGGATATTCTGCAGAAAATGTTGGGATATAATCAAACATGACCTCCATGAGGCAATGCTGGGATTATACAACCATAAAACATCCAAGTTGCCATTGTTTAATGAAGCTAATATAGTATTGCTTCCCAAAAAATAGGACCCACTGAAAATTGAGGACTACTTCACTAAGATCATCACGAAATTACTGGCAACAAGGTTGGCGCCGAGAATGAATAAGTTAGTCTCCCATGCTCAAAATGCCTTCATCAAAATACGATGCATACATGACAACTTCTTGTATGTCCAAAGGGTGATCCAAGCGTTGCACAAGAAAAAGAAGCCAGCACTATTCATCAAACTGGACATCTCAAAGGCTTTTGACTCCATTGAATGGCAATACTTATTGGAGGTATTGACAACACTTGGTTTCAGTAGAAAATGAAGAGAGTGGATCTCCTCAATTCTAGGCTCATCCTCCTCTAAGTTACTGATCAATGGAAAGCCAACTAGCAGCATCAAGCACGCCAAGGGGTTGAGGCAAGGAGACCCGCTCTCCCCCTTGTTATTCATAATTGCAATTGACCCGTTATGAAGAATTATAGAGTATGCGGCACAACAAGGACTCCTGCAACCAGCGTTGCCAAACCAAGCGAAATTAAGGTGCTCTCTATATGCAGATGATGCTGCACTTTTCACAAATCCGATGACCATCGAACTGACCAGGCTGCAAGAGAAACTAAAGGTCTTCAGAGAGTGCTCAGGTCTGAAAGTGAACATGAGTAAGACTGAAATTTTCCCAATCAGAATGCAATCAGATAGTGTCGAATCCATAATCCACAACTTATCCTCGGAAAATCAGCATGTTCCCCGGCAAGTATGTCGGACTTCCACTACACACTATGGCAGAAAACACTATCAGTGACGCGACGATTCGTGACATAAAAACAAAATGCGTCACCAATAATCTATCTGTGACGCGGGTTAATGCGACGCGTCACCAATTAATTGTTACCCATGCCCCAGGAGCAAGACGCGTCACTAATAACGATGTATTCGTGACGCTTGTTAATAAGGCGCGTCACGGATAAAAATTGTGACGTGTATTGTCAATGCGCGTCACAGATAGATGGTCATATTGGTGACGCGGGTTAATAAGACGCGTCACGGATAATAAATGTGACGCGTTTTGTCTAGACGTGTCACTAATAGGAAAACATATGAGTGACTCGTATTGAGAAAATGCGTCACATTTAACAAAGCCAGGACAGCAACTAGCATATATGTATTTGGGCCGAAATCTGGCAGGCCCAAGTAACCTGTCTGTAACCTATTGTGCATCCGCCCTCTCGTCCACCACCGGCTGCGGCTGCTCGATGGGTTCCCGTCCTCCACCGCTAGGAGCCGACCTCTCCGTCTCCGAGTCGTCCTCTCTCCGTCTCCCATTCAACTCCGTCTCCCTCTCCCTCTCCCTCTCCATTGAAACCCTAAGATGTTGCGGCGGCGGCGCGGCGCGGCGCGACTAGGAGGCAGTCTGGCGGCGCGGCGCCCTGGCTGCGGGTTGGCCCATGGCGCAGCCAGCTCTTGCAGCCATACTCGGCGGCGACGGCGGGAGGGCTGCGCCCGACGATGCAATCGCAGGCAGCGGCACATCTAGAGTGCTACACCCCCGCCCCTCCTACGACGAGATCTACAGGCGGCTGCCCCCCATGCGCTCGAGTGACGAGATCTGCCGGCGGCGGCACCCTAACCTGCTCGTGCGACGAGATCTGCCAGCGGTGGCTCCCTACCCCACCGTCGAGTACATCAACAAACGGGTATGCAACCGGTTCTCCTCCCTTCGCTCGATTGGTGTGCCCTCCTTTCTATATTTAGATCCAATGTAGTGGCCTGAAGGAGGCCGCGCGGTTTGAGCCATGAGCATGCCAACCATGCGCCAACTGAAACTATTACTGAGACATGCAGCAAGCGTAGCTAACAATAGTGCTAATTAGTAATTAACGGTTGTTTGTAGTGAATTGGTAAGTCACAGTTATCTGTTTTGCAACATGGAAGGCTAATTGACGATTGCTTCTAGTGAAATGCTAATTACCAATCTACGAGCAAGTGTTGCTAAAGCATGCAGCAAGCGAAGTGTTGCTTCTAGTGAAGGCTAATGGAAGTCTTTTGAAAGCTCATCATGTGTTCCAGATAAACATTTTTATGTTTTTGAGGATGTACATCTGCTGATTAGCTTTGTTGACCGTGCTAACTAGACCCTTTTTGGATAACTCAGGCAATTTTTCAGAGTATCTGTATTGGCATTATTCAGGTGATTGGGATCAGTTACTGTTAGGTCTTTTCCTCTACCATTTTTTGCATATAACTTTATTGATTTCGTTTTTCCTCCACCATTTTTTGCAGGTAGGCAGCAGCACGTCAGCAGCTTGGCTCTTATCTCAGGTGAGCAGCAACAGTAGCTAAGAATCAATTCACTTTTGAGTGAAGTGCCTTTTCATGATACAGTTCATTTAGCTTGCTGCTAGCAGCTAGATAATACCTTACTGGTTACCCATATATAGTTTGGATTACCATTACCAATGTATTAGCAAGTGACTGTAAGTTCTGAACTTGTTTGTTGATCTTAGTTGCTTTCTTTACTTTGTTGGCCTGACATGTAAAATTTATGCTGCAGCATTCTCACTGGGCTCTTGTCATTCATAATAAGTAGTTTCTTGCACCTCACTATGAGTTAAGCTTACCAAGAAAGAATGTCTTCATATAAAATTAGGAAGATTAGCTGTTCCTCTAGACTAACAATTTAATGTTAGTTGCTCAACATTGCAGCAAGCAATGCTTGTCCTTGCAAGAACTCTCTTGTTTTAGGGTGTTTTCTCAATGTTGATAATTCTCATACATGCAGATGAACGATGCACTGACAACCGGAAGCTTCAAGACATCAGATGCAGAAAAGAGACGTTTAGCAAAAGCTTCCCTTGCCTACAATTGTGAGAGGTAGATGCATTTCTCTAGAGGCTAATCTCATTCTGACCCTCGTTCTGTAGAACTATTGAAACTACCAGAATGCTCATTAGCTTCTGAACAAGTTGTGTAGGATGTGTACTTGTTTGTTCGTGTATCAAGAAATGCTAGTATTCACTCTTTTTTTCACTCTTTGTTCCATTTGAAAGTGGATTTGCATAACTCAATTAATCTATCTTCTAGTAACATTTATTTTAGACTGTCAAAAGTGTGTTCTAAATTCCACTCCTTATGCTTCCTTGCTTCCTGTTAGGCATATTTCTAATTGCAGATGCACCATTTGAGCTTTCGATTTGTGTGATCATGCTTGTTAATATATTGCACGAATAGAATCCATCATCTATTATTTTATTTGTTCAGAAGGTTTGAATTATGGTTATTGCATATGCAGGAAGTAAGATATGCTGCTTCAAAAATGCAGTATGCCAAGGCAGTGCCCTTCAAGGACATTCCTGGAGAGGTACTACCCAGCCGCATCACTGTATATTCAGTTCGTTCCATGTTCTCTTCTACATTATTGTCTAATGTTGTTTGTACAGTTGAATCTTTTCAAGTAGTAGCTTCAGGCAGTGTTGGCTCACTATATCATGTATGCAAAGAACAGAACCCTTTTGCAGAGGATGTACAGGTAACCTTGTGCCTTAGACTATGCTAGTAACTAACTGATATTATTGTAAATTTAAGTATTAACTAAGTACTAATACTACCTAGAATTAATATACTTGTAGCTACATATTTAGCACAGATTCAGCTATACCCAGTACAATAACTAGGTTACAATCCAGTTCTGAATTTTTGTATGGAAAGCTGATAACCTCTCCATGTGAAATAAGATTCTTATGTCTTTTGACCTCCGGTTTAAACAAAGATAAGTGCTCCATAGTGCCCATAATTCATACTGGAGTAATGTAAGAGTAATGTAATTATGTCAGTACTTGAGAATGTGGTTGCTTGGCTAGTAAATTTAACAATGTTTAGTATCAACTTTCACATGCAGTCCTTGCAGCACTACTGTTGTGCTTCCTTTCACACTTGCCATACTTTCTTTTCAGCTGTGCTTTTGAACAGAACCAGTGGACCCGAAGATGAAGCTGCCAAATATTGTACTGAAAGCCAGATAACAAGGCAAGTTCATTCGCACTTTTGATACTGGACTTGGTTAGCTTTGCCATGCTAAATGCTTCTAATGATGCTACAATCCTATGTAATGAGGTGATACTGAATTGGGGATTATTGGTCATTTTGCATGTTTTAAAGGTGTTTGACTTATCCAACAATTGGTGATTATTTGCTAGAATGAAAATAATGCTAGAACTGTCAATTTGAGTCATCTGTTCTTTGTATTTTTGTTTTGTTTAGCTGGGTCAGCTAGTGCTCAAGTCGAAAATAAAACTACGCACACGTAATTTGTGTTATCTGTCCTACCATCTTTCTGCTTGCAGTATTCAACACTAACGAGGAGCAGCCAGCATGGGAGGTCCTTTGTTTATCGATTTCCAACAGCAGCTTTCTGCTTCAGTTCTTGTGCAAAAGCAGCACATTCAGCAGCCTGGCTCTTATCCCAGGTGAGTAGCAAGAGTAGCTAAGCATCAATTCATTTTTTCATGGTACAGTTTATTTAGCTTGCTGCTAACTAAATAACTAAGTGTACATCAACGGTTTTTTCTGACTGAGGCAACATTCTTGTTTGTTAAATTTTTCACAGGGAGTCATTTGACTGACATTCAAGCCAATAGATGTTCTAGGCCACTAGTCCTTGTGCAAATACTTTGTAGCATAAGTTGTATCTAAAGTTTGTAATTGATTTGGATGAAAAATGTGTAATGTGACATATTGTTGAATTGGATGGAACATGTGTAATGTGAGATAGATCTGCAGCCACGGTTGCTGCTGCTGTGTACAGAATGGGCACCTGTAGGGCTGCTGTTGTGATTTTTTTTTGTTTTTATAAATTGTTATTAGTGACGCGTTTTCATAAAACGTGTTACTGATAGTTCCACACCAGTGACATGTAATAACTATACGCGTCACGTTTTCCCCTTATTAGTGACGCGTGATAGCTGGACACGTCACATTTTGACCTTATTAGTGACGCGTGATAGCTGGACGCGTCACATTTTTGACCTTATTAGTGACGCGTAATAACTGGACGCGTCACATTTTTTACCTTATTAGTGACGCGTCTTTACGCGTCACGGATTAACCCTTATCTGAGACGCAAAAACAGTGACGTGTTTTTTCCGCGTCACTAATAGCTGTCTGGACGCGTCACTGATAAGCATTTCTGGCATAGTGACACACTAGAAAATTAAGAAGAGTTGAAGTACAACCGCTAGTGAAAAAGGTCGGAGCAAGACTACCGGGATGGCTGGGTAAACTGTTGTCCTCAGCATGGAGAGAAACATTCGTCAAGTCGGTATTGTCAAGCATACATATATACAGGGGCGGATCCAGGGGGGTGCTGCCCGGGCTGTAGCCCCCCCCCGGCAGCCTTAATTCACTTGTAAATTGTAGTCTATTAGCCCCAAAAGTATCATTATTTTCTTAATTTAGCCTTAAGTCTTATGATTTAGCCCCCCTGGAGACGTTATCTTGAATCCGCCCCTGCATATATACCACCTAACAGTTTTCCACGCACAAAAGTGTCTTATAAAAATAGTTGATCATCTTAGACGGAGTTTCTTGTGGCCAGGAGAGGATCCGGACAAAGTTAGTAGGGGGCACTCTTTAGTCAATTGGCCTACGACATGCTTACCTAAACCCAAAGGGGGACTAGGCATCCTTGAGCTAGAGTGGTTTACAAAGGCTCTCAGGCCAAGGTGGTTATGGTACAAATGGAAGGAGAAGCAAAGATCATGGAATAACTTGGATATACCATGTGACAAGATAGACCGGGATCTGTTCTATGCATCAACGATAGTGACAGTTGGAAATGGGAGGACGGTGCCATTCGGCATCAAATTGGATAAATGGATCAATGGCGAAAGCGGTTGCACCGCTACTTTACCAAAAGACAAGAAGGAAGAACATTACAGTAAGGCAAGGCATAATTGGAGGTAAATGGATTGATCATATTTACCCACCGACATCCCGGAGGAAGTAAGACAATTCGTTCGACTATGGGAAGCGATACGAGTAGAATTACAGGAAGCCTATGGAAGATGATATTACATGGAAATGGATAGGGAGTGGTGTTCACACCACGCAAAGTTTTTTTTTTTGAAAGATCCGGTAAACCGGCATTATATTAATAAGTAAGAATAGAGTTGCAATCTTACATGCGCGAGAGCCACTACCTCATACGCCACACCACACAAAGTGCATATCAGATTCAGTTCAACGGAGTAATTAGCAGGATGCTGCTAACGCATTAATTAGAAGGCAAAAGCTGAATACAAGTGTAGAATTTTCGCCTGGACTTTGATGCATAAGAAGATATCAACTGCAAACAATCTACTAAGGCATTGCATAACTTGAACACCGTTGATGAGGACGACGAGCAGGGAGCAAGGAGAAGAGGGAGCAGAGGGAACATCAAAAGATGCAACTTGACCAGATCTAGTTCTACCGGATCGGCGGGGGAAGAAAAGTGGGATCGAAAGCCTAGACCATTGAGAAATGAAGCATCAGAGGAGTAGAGATGAGAGGAAGAGGACGGGGAGGGGGAGGGAGAGGCTCACCGGAGCAGATTCAGCAAGGTGGCCGGAGCGGCGTGGCCGAGGCGGTGGTCGGAGCGGCACCGGCGCGGCGGCGGACGGAGCGGCGTGGACGAGGCAGGAGGCGGCAGCGCAGTCGCACGCGAGAGAGCGAGGAAGACGCGAGAGCTTCTGTCTTTGTTTTTTCTCGACGTGATTTTTTTACGTATAATGCTGCGCTTCCTAGGTTCGACACGTAGGAAAGACGTGTCCACCGCTCACTCAGACCGCCCCCGATTGGCATGACACAAGCCAAAAGCCGACTCGGCCGAACGAGACGGCCCTGTCGGTTGTCCGACGCTCCGCTGACGCTATGCCCATGCGCTGTCGAGCATTCGCAGACGGAGGAGGCCTAGGCCGGCGACGCCTTGGAGACGAAGTGGGTGGAGATGGCGGTGGATCTCACGTGCGCTGGACCCTGGCGCAGAAGACGGAGATGCACCCGACCCCTTCGATCGAGGACTACGAGCTCTACCTCTACAGGACGCGCGCGATCCCTTGAAGTTTCAGGCGAGCATCGACGCTAGCCAGGAGCTGTTTGCCGAACTGTTGGTGTGTATGCCAGGAGTATGAACACCCTGAATCTGATTCAGATTCTGGAGGATGGAGATGCAGCACGTGTTTTAACAAGGATGAAATTGCTGATTATAGCTGTGCTACTAGAGGTGTATGGCATGAACATCACCTGTTCCTGTGTACTCTGCCCCATGAGAACTTCACCCTGTCTGTGTGCTTTGCACCGTGTCTGTTCTATAATAGTAGCCAAAGTCTGTGTTGTCGCACTTGTGTTCGTGAACTTGAACACCTGAGTCTCCAACTGGTGTGCAATCTGTCCTAATTAATAGCTAATATATTATATCTTTTAACCACGTACACTATAAATTTCTGTTATTGCCTTTTCGTTAATCAGTCTTAACCTCTGATGTCTATGTCTACTGAGGCAGTGCAAAACCATGGTTTGGTTCCCTTGTTGGTCATCCATGTTAGACAACCCAGATAGTTGATTACTTTGTCTACTAAAATGTTGTCAATCTAGGTAATCTCATTGTTCCTTTTTTTCCTTTTTCGTAGAACGATTGGTTTGCTCAAGCAATATTTGTATCTGGCAGATGATGGCCTTGCACATTGTCACTATGTTCTAAGCCTTTTTTTTTTACAACGTATTTCTAAGCCTTGATCTTGAGTTAGAGAATGACTTACCCAGTTGTAAACTACCGAAAATTATTCTAAGAGATGCTGGGACACAACAGAGACAGTTAAGTTGATCCAGATCTGTGTTCTGTTCAACCAGGCTCATGTCTGTATGATTTGCTATAACACTTGGGTTTTTTAATTACTGCTTATCTCTGTTTTATATCATTATCTATCACGGCTTGGCAGCGCTGATGTACGTTTGACAATAATGAGCAGAGGTAGTTCTTGCCAAGGTCATACTTAGGATACTGCCCTTCTCTATTCAGTAAGTTACGGTTTCTTTCCTTTCTGTTCTAGTTGTTTGCTGTTGCAGTTTATATTCATTAGAGATTTGTGGACTATTACTAATGGTTTTTCTTTAACTCTAAAGGAAGACCAGAAAATTTTTTAGTCCTAGCATTGATCCCATCATGTGGGACCGCAAGCTTAAACTGTCATACTATGTCACCCAGTTTGTTGAAAAACACAAGCTTGCTGTCATGAGGGATTTACTGTACCAGCCTGAATAGCTCAATGCAGATGATGGTTTTTTAGTGAGTTAGAGGTCTGCAGCTACAAAGCAGCTGAATTTCAGAGGTGTATTGTTATGCCGGCTTTTGATCAGATTATGCTGTGTTTAAGCAGTTCACACGTTTAGGCATCCAATGCTTATCTGCTTGCTGGGTAAGTAATTTCGTTTTGATAATGGTCAATAATCTAGCTTTTAGGTTGGCGGAGATTAGGCTTCTCTATGTATGTCTTGCCAAATTACAGGGCTGCTGCGGACTTTGATTTTATTTGGATATTATTTATTGCAGTATGATATTATCCATGCAAAAATTTGTAACAATAGCTACAGTTTGTTTTGCAATTACCTGTGGCTTGTTTTAGTTTGATCATTGAAGGCTTATCTGAATGGCTTAGATGCGGACTATGATATCCATCCTTGGGCCTTGGCAGGTGGCTTCCATGCTACTTTGCGATGGAGCTACGATTTTGATCGGACTATGATATCCACAACACGATCACGAGGATCGTGCAGTTCCTAAGATCTCGGCACGGCGAGCCACATGGCCTGACCCGCATTTTAGGTCGTGCTTCGGCCATCACGACATGAAAATGACACATAGACATTTCTCTACAAGCGGCTTCGGCCGACACGACCTGAAGATGTGCCGCATGCCACTGGCCGCGCTTGGCCGACACGACTCGAAGATGTGCCGGCTTGCCACAGGCCGTGCATAGGCCATAGAAAAGTTTTACCATGTCATATACGGGCATGGCCCGACGTGCCACCTGTGCCCATAGGACACGAGCCGGAGCTGCAAGAATATTTGTAGGGGCCCAGACTACCGTTTCTTTTAATTTTGGATGACGAAGGAGATGAATAATATTACTTGTGTCAGATGTTCGGCTCAAAAGAAAACTTGTTTTAGATGTGGATGAACGTTAAATTATTTTCTTAGTTGGAAGTAATGGGTATTTGCAAAGTAGTAATTTTAAAAATTACACTTCTTTGTTTTTTTTTGCTAGAAAACACACGACACACACACATCGTGTGTTTTCTAGAAAAAAAGAAGTACTTTTTAAAATTACTACTTTGCAAATACCCATTACTTCATCCATCAGTAAGAATTTTGTTGAGTGTCAACCAACTATAACTACAGTCGACAACAGCATCGTTCGAGATATCGTGACAAAATTTATGAACCAGGCTTACCAGCTCAGGGTGCTTGGAATTGGTGGTAAATTGTTAATCACCGGTTGCATTGGTATTTATAAACAGAGTGGCCTAGCTCAAGCACTCCTCTTTTGTAAATACATAAACCTTTTTTTTAGGTGAGCGAGAAACGTTTAATTCCAAACTATTATGTTTGGGCCTTTGTGGGAAGTATATGTATTCATCACAAATTCGGCTTGTAGAGAAAATCTCGAAGAGATAGGCCCAGTGGTTGCCTGGTTGGGCTGGGCTAGCTCGGCTTCGGCAGAGCGAGCATAGAAGGAGACGGCCCAGTCCGTTGCTCAGTCGCTCGTTCTCCTTCACGGCCCACGGGCTCCATCCATCTACAAAAGCGAGGGCCAAAAAAAAAAAAAAATTATATGACACCAGAACGTTGGGATCTTTATAAAGATAATACCAGATTGCTCTTAGGTATCATTGTTGTATGTGAACATCTTTGCAATAAACTGCTTTGCAATTTTATTATCTAGCAATGCTGACTTGTTCTAATACTAAGCTAACCCCAATTCTCATCTCTTCAATACACTATTTTGCTTGCTAGTCCATTTGCATAGCCATTATTGTTCTTCACCGAAAACTTTTTTCTCCCGTAAATGGATTGCTTCAGCTTTAGCCAGAATGATATTCCAATACTTAGTTTCTTTTTAGAAAACATAGTTCTATTATCTAGAATTATATTCTAATACGCTAGGAATATGGCAAGGGCTAGATATCTTTATTATTAATGCAAGACATTGTCTATCTCACCTCTAAACATCAAACACATCTTGGCGAGGGAGCCAACACTGCTAATCTCTTCCTCAATTGGTTATTCACGAATTTTAGCAACAACTATTTGTTCAATTGGTCTTGACTTAAGCACCCAGAGAAAATAAGATGCTATGTTTTGTGGGGAGCCTGATTCACTTGTAAAAATCGGCATTCTTTCATGAGCAACTCCACAAGCACCACACCAAAACATCACTCTTTTCATTTAGCTGTCTAGTATGGTAATACTTTGGATCTATGTAGCCGAATGTTCCAACCTAGAAGCTCCAAAGTTTAAAACTTTAGTGGGACAGTTTGCATCAAGGAGTATATTAAATGACTTACATCACGATGGAAGAGCAAGACTGAGGTAGCAGAATGGAGATAATAAAGTGCACTTGCAACTTCAGCCGCAATTCTTAGGCAGTCATCCTATAATGAAGTATTAATGCTACAAAATAGGTGAATTAAAGCCTTATTACACTATAAAATGCAATATTCATAGAGTTATTAATAGAACTTTCTACTACATTGGGGGGGGGGGGGGCACGTGCCTCTAGTTCAGCTAGACGGTTTGCTATATGGAATCATACCGTACTTTATAAGGGCATTCTAAAGAAATAGAAATACGTGATACTAGCCTCCATAATATGATTATAGTTTTTGTCAAAACCTATGCAGCTATTTTGACATATGGATTCCCTTGAAATTGATCCGGTCATTTGCATCGGTAACCAAAACTGCGAGGAAAAGATTTTGCCCCCATAATATAAATGTGAGGATGAATTACATCACAAATAAAATGCATTTGTGTTGATAAGGCGCCGCTTTTTTCATAAAAATTGTGGCCGTTAACTAGACACAATTGCAACTAAAATAGTGAGAACAAATTTGGACATTATAAACTCGTGTATTGCGAAACTTTGGTCACCAATATGTAGTCTATAGTGACCATATAATTTATCACTTTTACAACGATAAATTTGACGCCCAAATTGCCATAAATTCTGTATAGTTGTAGCATATATTGTCATCACTAAAAACATTATGAGTGGCATTATTTTTTGCCACTAATGTTTCTGTTTTTGTGACAACTAATGCGCCACAAATGGCCACATTACTAGTTTCAATACAATTTGTCACAAATAAGCATGGTCATTTGTGGGGAACAAAAATTTATCACTAGAATATTTGTGAGGCTAGTATTTGTGATGACTTGTGGTGACAAGACTGATTTGTGGCGGAAAAATTAGCTTTTGCCCTTGTGGATGCATGGCCGAGCCTTCATTGCCACCCCCCGTCACATTTATAGAGAATCCGCTTGGGTTCCTGGCAACATGAGCAAATTAAGCCAGGTTCAGCCCCACCCGAGCCCGGCGGGTTTTGGCCCGACCACAAATCTTAGTGAACAGGGCCTGGGCAGAGATTTTTAAGTCCGGTAAAAAAAATTCTAGTCCTGAACCCAACCCGGCCTGTTGTTTTTTGATATTTTATAGTACAAAATATGCGGGCATCCCGCCTAAGCCTAGGCTCGGCCCAAAAATAAGGTCCGAGTTGGTCCGTGGGACGGTCATGGGCTAGAATTTTTGGCCCGAAATAACTGAGTATTTTTCGGCCTGGCCCAAACCCGGCTTGGCCCGCAAAATGTTCAGGTATAGTTCGTGGGAGTGTCTTCAAAATCACCCAAGCTCGAAGAAAGGAGAGAGGAGAGAGACATGAAGAGGCATGGGAAAGTCGAGGAATGAGGGATGCCTTGTAAGTCACTAACCCCAGAAGCATCTGTAGTTCACTTCAAATTTTGAACTAGAGTTCACATGGTTCAAATTATTATTCTCTTAAAATTTCACGTGCAGAGGGATCGGTCCATCAAAACATTGCTTCGCTTTGCTCGACGTCTGATATCCTAGCGAATCCAGTGCCACTTAATAATCAAATACTAATAAGCATACAGACTGAATATTTGATTTCATCTTTTGCGTATTCTAGAAAAAATATTCGATTTCATTTTCTGGCTACTGGACGCGATGTGACAGGATTCTTCTTGATGCCTACTATTCTCATCGTGACACACTCTAAGTTAGCCGACTCCATCTTTGAGTTTTTGACTCTAGAAGCTAATGTGGAAGGATGGCTACTGCATACAGACTATATATATATATATAGGGAGTAACTACTCCCTAGGAGTAGAAAATACTTTCCCTATATATATATATATATATATATATATATATATATATATATATATATATATATATATATATATATATATATATATATATATATATATATATATATATATATATATATATATATAGTGCTATTCTACACATGGGTGTAGAATAGCTTATTCTACACCAAGGCACGAAATACACAGAAATACGGCGTAAATACTGAGTAATACGGCTCATTTGTCGCATAATCAGTATTAGTCAGTCTGTCGCATGAAAAATACTGACATATGAGTAAATTATGGAAATTTGTTCGGTAAAGCACTCAGTAACTAAAACTGACCCCGAAATACTGAATAGTACTGAACCGCGTCCAGTATAAGTCAGTAGAACGCGTCAGTATCATGAAATACCGAATAATACTGACACTCGAGTACCAGATTGGTTCAGTATAAGAGGTTGGTGTAGAATAAACTAATCTACACCTGGGTGTAGAATAGCATGTGTGTATATATATATATATATATATATATATGCCACATTCAGTTGTAATAGATACAAACATCTTATTTATATAAAGGTTTGGTGGGCTAGTGCAGTACAGTTATGACAAGGGACATCTGTGGACAAGTGGATTCATTACTTCACATGATTTCCTTGTATCCCCATTGATAATGATATTCATTAGTTCAACAAATCCTATCCTTAAACAGCCAGAGCGAGCTTGAAATAACATATACACCTTGGCAGCCTGACTCCTTTGATTATTTTATTGTTCCCCCTCTTTTCATATATACTAGTTCACAAACCCGTGCTCTCGCACGGGTTATAATCTTTTGAGATAAGACTAATTAGGTTTAAAAGAAAATTACTTCTATTAAATGTCTTCTCTCTTAACTAATAAGAGTCTAATTAACTAATAGTTATAATAAGGCACTCTATATTCTATAGTCAATTGTCATAATAATCTACCAAATATTGATTTATATGTTTTTTTCATCCATATCCATATATTTTTTTTATTGCACACCTATGTGAATCTCCAATATAAATTTAATTGAAACAATTGCCTAAATTGTGATAGTTTTAGTTGAAGTGTCTATTCGATGACATAAACCTATGATTATTCTTCTCGAATTCTATGATTATTCATTCCTTAGTTAGATACAATAGTTTTTATTTACTATGTTGATTAGAATCTATCGAATTGATGATCGTGTGTTTTAGATTTTGGTATGAATTTTAGCATCTATCTTTCTTATTTGTATTGTTTTGATGAACAACAATTTGCATAATAATTTTTTTTTTACCACAATATGTATCTAGTTTAAACATAAATATACTTGAATATTATGAACTATTATTTCTCTCATTTACATGATACTGTGAAAATATACACTTTAACCTTTAACTTTTCTTGTATTAGTTTGGAATTCTAATGCTTATTGTATTGTTTATCCATTTCTTCTATGCCTTTTTTTTGTTTTTCTAGACAGTCTTTTTTCAGAGTTGTTCGTTTATTCCTTGAATTCTAAAGTTTTGAGAATTATACACTTTAACCTTTAACTTTTCCTGTATTACTTGAATTCTAATGTTTTGAGAATTATATATACAGGTGTAACCCATCTGAATATTATAGACTTTTAGGACACATCTTTGATAATGCTAAAGATAGGGGTTCGACCTTTTAACCCTTAGTTTTGACAATATCATAATTAAAAATAGTTGTTTCAGCATTCACCGTGGTACCTAATATTATTAATTTACTGCATTATATTAGTTTGTCCATCAAAATATTTAAACTGTTTCTCAAGACAACGTCTTATATAATTTATCGGCATGTGTTTTAATATAAATATTAAAGTGAGTTGTAGTCACGTTACTGCGTGGTTTGCTAAGGATATATTTCCACACTTGATAAGCCTATACATAGTAATGTATGTTTTATAACTTATAGATGTTGAATTATGTTCATGATAGCTCATATTAGCATTTACATATAGATTTGAGAGACTTTTCTTAAATTTTATATTAACAGTAGAGAGGTGGATGTACAATCACATTATCATTCATAATGCCATTTATGGGTCATCTGAAAGCAAACTTAGGTAGTGAAGCATTATCTTTCATAATGATAGAATGTATAATTTATAAAATGTTATTATTGGATTTATTTAATTTTCTATATTGGTGGAGATTTATTTTTTTCCACATGTATTTTATTGGTAACTCCATGGATCTCCTATTTTTTTAACAACAGTAGCCTGTAATTCATGATAATTAAGTGACATTATTATTATGGTGTGAACGGACATATAGCCTAGTATCTAGAGCTCCTCTATAGTACCCTAATAGGATAGGTTCGAACCCCCTAAGGACAAATTTCTTGGCTAGATTTTAAAAACTTGGTAGGGCCCAAGCCCATCATTGAAAAGTTATTATTAAGTTATTGAAAATTTATACATGATGCTCAATAAGGATTATATCAAAACTTATTTGTGCAATGTAATCTATGCACATTGAAATAATAATAAAAATTATACCTAAAGGCCCATAAGTATCATATCATGCATGTAGATAAATTAAATTGTAATTATTGGACATACCCCAAAATGGCATACCTTTAGTCAACAGATGCACCGGTCCCTATGTGTTCCTACCTTCCCTTTCATAAAGTAGACTTCCTCATCGATGCCATGATGCTAGCCCGTCCATCCACTTGATGCGGCTAGATTGAATGTCAGTTGTCCAGACGACGACTCCCTCTATACGTATACTTTGATAAATAGAAATAATCACCTCATTTAATAGCTCAATGTAGCATCACCTTCCCCATCGAAGTTCGCTCAGTATGTAGCGTCACCTTCCTCGTCGGTATTCATCGGTAGAGAGTCGTTATAGCATCGCTTGCCTCTTTGGTGTCGGCGGTAATGTAGCATCGCCCTCTTTGTGTAGGGAACCACTTGGGTAGGAGCCATTGTAGATGGTGTCAATACTCATGTTGACACCGCCCTGTGCAGTGGTGTCATTGACATAGGTATCGGGGCATTTTTGATGATGTCCTTGCTATCGGATGGCACAGACCATGTGATGATCCAAGGGAGCTTCGGAGAATGATAGATGAAGGAGGTGTTGATCATGAAGAAGCTGTTGAACACATCATCCAAATTCGTCCGCTCCAATCTTCTATGGTTAACCAGCAACATCTATACACCATTGACGGAGAGCCAAGTCCTAGTGTTCCCCATTCAACCGGCTTAAATGCATCCATGCCAATGAAAGATCCCAAAGCCCTTTTTCGTCAGTGTCGGATGAGGCGCTGGTTTCCTCATGTACCAAGGTTGATATCTCTTGAGGCAAAAAAAGCAGGTGACCTCTTTCCTGCCAATGGTCAAAAATAATATTGTTGTTAAGTTAAGAAAAATATATTTGATGCCCGAGAAGGATTATATCAAAACTTATTTATACGTAGTAATTGAAGGATATTAAAATTATAATAAGAATTATACGTAATCGTCAATAAGTATCATATCATATATGTTGAATAAGTCAAAAGTAATCAAAATAAATAGCAAAAGCATGTAGCCGTGTATGACAGCATCTTGAGACTAATTTTGCAAATGATTCATTCACCATGGTGATCATCCATATGACCTTACAGAACCTTCAGACTAATTTTGCAAACGATTCATTCACCATGGAGATTATCACTACGACCTTACAGGGCACAATAAGAACTCCCAAACGTTCATTTATGTTCTGTATTATACTTCGAACCAATCAATCCCCTCATCACTACAGTAAAAATTTCATTACGCAAGCAAGCAGTTCCATGAAAGCTAAGACGTTTGACACAAAAAATTGTTGGATGGTCGCCAGGAAGCAATCAACACAAGAGCTATATGATAATATTGATAGTACACATTGCTAGTATAAATACACCATATGTACTAAATATAGTTATCTGAATCCAAAAGTGATATTCATATAAAATATTTTGTATATGTATACATATTAAATTACCTAAAATAATTTTCTTCTAACATTTCTTGATGCAAAGTCATTGATGATGGTGTCCGTATTAATCTCATCTACCAAATTATACTGAAGAAATTTATGAAGAGAGCCTCTCTATAATATAATTCTACCAAATTATCTATTTCTTTTTTTCTTCATTTTTTTGTCATTGCCATAAACTTATTTCCTCGATGACATGGTCCTGTTAATATTTTAGAGAAACAATCATTAATTGCAATTAAATAAATTAGGGTAGCATCGTTCGTTAGCTGTACATCAGTACAGGATTATGGGTTACAAACAGGATATAGATAGAAAAAAAATACGGAGTAACCTTATTGCTGCCGCGCTGCCGCCTGGCGCCTGCCTGATGGTGATGGAATTGGATTGCGGTGTGTAAAGGATCGCTGACTCGCCCTATGTGGAATTGTAGATGAGTAGAATGCGTGGGGCGCACAGGCCGTGACATCGCTGCCTATCACTGTCATGCAGAATGAAAGGGCAAAAGGAAGTCCTACCGTCTGTCATGTCGAAGTCGAAGGAAACGAATCGAGGAAGTCGCCTACTCGCGTCGCGTTGCGTTGCGTGATCCCTGAGAACATCGAGTGCCTCGACGTGGAAGGACTCACGTGTGCGGCGGTGTAGATCGATGGCCTGTGCTGTATTGGCTTTCTCCTTGCTTGCTTGCTTGACCAGCCGACCAAAGTCAACCGCCCGGCCTGCGGCTCTGGCGTCAGGTTCCTCCGTTGGAAATCATGGCAGAAAAACAGTAGATCTAGTTTTGGAGGCATCGTGAGGCTGTGTTCTCTTGTTTCCTCCGTTGGAAATTACGATAGAGAAAATAATATATTTATTTTTTCGTGTTTTTCCTCTTGTTTCCTCAGTTGGGAAGCATGGTAGGAAAACTAATAGATTTATTTTTCTTTTCATCTTTTTCTTAATAATAAATAATAATGGCAATGGTGGGTAATTTTATACACCATTAGTTAGATCTAATGGCTATTGATTGCCGGAGTTTTAGATTTGATGGCTAGATGTTTCTGATTAACGTGGAAATTTCTAGTATTTATCTTTTTTTCTAGCGCATCTGGTGAGAGTTAACGTGAAGCCTCCGTTGGAACCTCCAATTAGTAATAGTAAGATAATTATTTCGAGATTAGACTTGTGCATCCTTTTGTAGGAACTTTTGTGCTTGCGTCATGGGCGTGTCATGCTTTCTCGTCCTGGGCCTCGCCATGAAGGATTTGACACAAGAAGTGTCGATGCACACAAGGCAGGCTTTATTTCCTGTAACTGTCGGGACAAAATCATGCACAAATGCCATCAACACATAGTGTAAACTGCCGGTCATTTGGCTTATCAAACGACAGGCTTCCAAATTAACTATCACATGATCCACTAGCAGCTGTCTTCTTGCTCTCATCATCACTGGGCTTTCAAATTATACTCATAAAAACTCAATGCAAGCAATGCTATACTCCAGTGTTAGCAACCATGCTCAACCGTGAGTTAGCTTGCATGGGACATGGGTATCTAGACACTATATTAGGCCAGCACTTGATTCTTCGAGCACTCCCTCAAGCAAGTAGTGCGCCTGGGGTCAACCTCATGGTCTCACAGGCTTGTTCTGCTATTCTGTGAAGCACACCACCTGCATAAGGGCAAGGTATAGGGTACGAATTGCAGGTATGAAGTAAAAGGCGACAGCACACAGCAGCCTCCGCAGGCCATCCATGTCACTGGATTGGATGGACCACGAATGGAATCTGAAGTGATAAGTGGTGCTACCAGGAATATCAGCGAACCAGACATCTGCGGCTGTTGAATAACTTGACCATGGCATTCAGCAACAGATGCTGTTCCAGATTCCTCCTATTCCAATACAAGGGCCTATTAAGTTGAGCTCTGACTTGTTTTTCCCTGTCCAGAAAAGTTGGGTGGGTTTATTTCCTAGGCAGAACTGTTGTTCGGTTATATATATAAGCAGGGGCGACATGCAAGCATGACTTGGTAGCTGGTGTGCTTGTTTCTATGAATTTGTTTCTTCTCACCCAACGCCTCACATGGATATATTAAGACAATTACTAGTCCCGACTGCATTCACCATCCTATATACATACACACACATCACCAATGGTACTGATCAGTTTCAAATATCGCAGCAGCTGCGAATAAGGGCGCTAACCAGTAAAAAAACTGAAGCCTGGGTGCAGTCAGGTTTTGCAAACCAGAAATTCCGAATCGGGTGATGAGACAATTTAATTTGGATGTCTCAATATGTCAACCACATATATAAAATGATCCTAGACCTGAAAGTCAAGCAGCTCGTTGTTCATTCTTCAGTAGTAAGACTGTGATAATGAATATAAATTTGATCTATATATAAAACTAGCAAAATGCCCGTGCGTTACGACGGAAGAAAAAATAGTGTCATACATCAATGAAAATAAGAGCACGTATGTCGCATGGCTGGTCAATGCCATGCACTTGGTGCGTTCGACGTGCCCATGAACTGGGTGGGAGGCCGAGGTGATTGCGGGAGCTGCCGTTCATATAGATGTGTCGTGGGAGCCCCATTGGCCCGCTGCTGCCGCCCTCTATAGCGGACTCATCGTGGAAAACGAGCAAAAGCCTGTGTAGGAAGGGTGCTTGGCACAGTTATTAGAACCAGACCAGACATTGTACCAGTGATGTTGCCTCGCTGGTTCACAAATCCAACTATTAATAACCGATTTGAACCGGATGAATTGGACCGCCCACGAGTACTTCGAACCGGTACAATATAATGATATACAACATATAATTAGCAACATGTAGTTGGTCACATATGTACCAATAAGGTGATTAATCAAAATTATATAACTAACTTTCAACCAATCTAGTCATAAGTCCATAAGTTTTAGGTATTGTAAAGTTGTTTATAAGATATGCCAAAATATTCGCATAAAAAGTAGATATTGAACACTTATTTATTGCTAAAAAATATCTAAATAGTAATTCAAATAGTCATTTTTGTAAAACAATCTCAAATGCTAAAATAGAGTTTATCATTGGAAAGAGCTCGTTAAGATAGTCAAAATCGGTATATCATTTATTTAATGTAGATATTATATCAACAAGTTATGAAATTTTAAAACTAATGATTAAAAAGCCAAGATACTTAAGCTAATGTTAGGAATACAAAAGTTAATAGCACATACAAATGGTCCCTGTACACGCAACAAGCCCACAAAGCACTCATGCGGCCCCAGCATGTAGCAACTGCACATGCGAGCACCAGGAGGCAATGGCGCGGGAGCACGAACGCCACGAATCCAGAGCTGGACAGTGTTTGACAAGCTGCCGGTTGGACTGTTTGGTCAATAAGAAAAATAGAATAAAAAATAGAATACTACTCGAAATAGAATTAGTTGGGGGTGGACAGAAATTTATGGGCAGAAGAAAATTTTGGTGATTTATTATTAGGGATAGATTCATGTGGGAAATAAACTAGATCAACCTTTTTTTTGAGGGAACATACTTGATCAATTTAAATCCTGATTGGTTTCATTCCAAGTCCAGGAGCACCTTCCTCCACATTCGTTTTCATTCCTGTTTGCCTCGCATCTTTGACTAGCTATGCTGCCAAACCTGCTATTCTCGGGCCTACGCTGCTGCCGTGCCCCATGGGCCTGCCCGACTTTTCCGACTCGAAGATGGATGCTAGGCGTTGTCTTTGTTGATAAGCTTTATAATGACTTGAGGTTGATGCTAGTAGGACATGATGGAACAACAATAGTCTACCAAGTCCCCGATGTGGTAGCTACTTGGTTGACTGTTGTTGTTCCATCATGTCCTAATATGGAGGTATCTACTTCTCCGTTTGCAATGGTTGACATGGTTATAATGAAGTCGATGAGATTCTTGGCTTGGTCATGGGGCATCATGCTCACCGATGTTGGATTCTATCTTTCGATCACATGTTGCCATGGTTGGGTCATGATATGAGATTATATTGAAGGATATTCTAGTGATGGAAATATTGTTTTGTCACCGATAGTGGATGCGCACTTTCTTTGCTGGGTCAATCTACCTCCCCACTTTGTTGTTGCTAATCCTACTACTCCCATGTCTCTAGCACCAACTACTGATGAGAAGAAGCAACCATTGGATACGACCTTGAATTTTATACACAAGGTAAGATCGTTGCTATGTTTCATAATGATATAAATAAGAATTTGTTAGTACGTACTGTTGGTACATTCAATATGCTTATGAACAAAGGCAATAAGAGCATCTCCAACAACTCCCTAAATCAACTTGGTATTCTTATAAATTTGGCAAAAACACAAAAAACCCTCTCCAACAACTCACTAAATCAACTTTGTATTTTCCCAACTGCTTAAAATCCCCCCCTCGCGCTCCCTCCCGTCGTATCGCGCTCCCTCCCGTCGCCCCACTCGCGGCCTCTCTCTGCCTCTCGTTGCTGCCCAGGCCGCCTGTTGCACCGTCGGCGGCGGCGCTCCCAGCCGTGATGAGGATGAAGAAAGATTGCGGAGGAGGGCGTTGGATGACTTGCGCATGGATCTTCGTCGCGGGTGTGATGCGGAGACGATAGAGAGCACGACCTTCTCCACCGCCGACTGCGAGCACCACGAGCACGCGGAGCAGGAAGGCACCACAACAGAGCAGCAAGCGCGGCGGGAAGTGACGGCGTCGGCGCAGGCCCCACCAGTCGGCGGGGCGGAGCGCGCTGCCGCGCGCGTGGAAGTGGCGCGGGCCACACGCGTCCAGCAACGCGGGCATCTCCTGTTGCGCCACGGCTCGGGCGTCGACGCCGGCGGCAGAGCTCGCCCGCGGGGCCGGATCCTCACCCGCATGGAGCTCGCCGGCGGCGGATCCGGGGCCACCTTCCTATCTCCTTCATCCCCATCTACAGATCCCGTTGGCTGATGACAGGCGGGTCCCCTCTGTTATACTCTATTTTTACCAAGTGAGAATACCAACTTGTTGGAGACACATCATTTTTTCACTTGCCAACTAAAATAGCAACTTGGTATAACTCAAGATATACCAAGTGATTTTTACCAACTTGTTGGAGATGCTCTAATGATGCAAACATGGAAAGACACCACCTATACACTATGTGGGGAATGAATACACAATGAACATGACCGAGCTTGGAGTCCAACCTCATAAAAGCCAACATTTTGTTCGCCAAAAAGCCAACAATACTTTATTCGAAATGCCTTAATTACTCTTCCATCCAGAGAGAGATTAATGTAACTTTCCAATTAGATTTGATGCCACCTCAATATCGTGTTGGCATTCCAGTTCAAAACAGCTCATCATCCATGTGCTGCATTCAATGAACTCTGATATTATTACAAAATATCATTTTAGAGTCTCGACCTAGAGAGACAAACCAAGGAATGAAACGCTACATCATTATCCATGCTTCGGTTGAACAGAACATGGATTTTGAAAGTATATGTCATTTGCTTGCTTGAGCACAAAGTTTGAGATGTTACTTCATTCCCTGAAATATTTGAATCTCAGAAACTGTTGCAGGAACGAACATTGATCTTTACTATGATATTTTTTCAACGTTGATTTAGATGTCTTTTACCACATATTACTTGATATATATAGGAGGTAATAATAAAATTTGTCTTCATTGCATCCTTTGTACACTCATACTATGTGAACTAAATGATACGCTGCGCGTTGCTGCGGAATTTTGTAGCGTTATATTGAAGGAGAATTCATAGAGATCTAGTGTTATTCACTGTACAAACAACTCTACAGTTTGTTGCCACGGAATTTAAAAGAATATTCAGACAAACAATGAATAATGGCGTGAACATGATAGAGATTAACATCATTTTACTGGTTCGCCCAAGAAAACATTGTACAGAGTTCGCATGTATTCTTTGTATACATATAGACAAAAAGTCCCATTGTAGAATAATATTGGCTTTTTCATCTTTACTGAATAAGAAGCTTGACAAAACTCCTGTGAATCATACAATATCACTCGATAAAAAATATGTACGTAGATACAGAGAAAAAAGGAAACCATCCAATACTCATGTGGGAGCTGTAGATTGCAATCCATTACAAATAGTACATATATAATTCTTTCTGAAAAGCAAGACGTAGAAAAAACAGCATACAGAAGGGAACATTACTTGGATACCTGTGGATGGAGACCACACAGTGGAGAATTAGATTATAAAATGCATGTTGGATTAGTAAAACCATTGGCCTGATGATGGGAACGGATAGAATGAGAGAGGAAACGGTATGAAATGAAATACTAATTTTTTAGTCCAACACTATCACGGGGTTCAGGATTACCTTGAATGGGAGGGTTTGGAGCCGAAAATTTCTATGATGAATAGGCGATGAATAGGCGAAGTCATGCAGCTGTATTAGTTGGGCATGCATGCAGAAGTAGTAGATTGCTTCACTATGGATTCACGGAGAGATTGGACCAAAACTGAGGCTTGCGAGATGGATTCATGTGCATAATATCTTAGAAAAAAATCGGATCAGGATTGCCTCTTAGGCACATGGGAGGCTAGCTCTCGCAAGTGTTTGGTTCGCAATAATCCTCTTAATTTGGTTCTGGCGCACACAGTTCAGGTTGTGACTCACGATGAAGGTATCTACTCCAGAGGCTTCTCTTACACTAGATATGTTGGATCATGTTCCTAGTTTTCCAACATGGCTTCCTGAAAGAGGTTGAGTGTAGCACCCTACAGACATCTTCTTGCTTTGATGCACAGACGCAAACAAAGTCAAGAATTCTAGTTCAAACTCTCCATCAAGATTAGATCGTGTTCCCTGCAACTTGGTTTCCTGTTTACTACTCTGCGAGGCATGGGCTGTTCCTAGTCAGTCCCGGTTTATATCCTCAGGCAACTTCCCGGATGCTTTTTCTGCTGACCAAGATCCAGTTCCTTTTGATGGCGAGCCCCATCGAAAGCATGACCCCTGGTCGTAGTCCAGAATCCTCTGTTCCTGGATTGGCGCTATGAAAAAAAGAGGGCACAGTAAACCCAGATGTTTTTGGTGGCTACGCTCACCCAAATCCAGCTCAGCCAAGCTGACTCGACCAACAGAATGATGACGGTAGTAATGATATGGAGATGGACGACATGTGAATCAGCCTACATGGAACTGCTGTTTTTGTGAATGACAATGTTGTTCAGCTTGGCATCTCCACACGTATTTCACCAATTGGCATAAACTTTTTCACTTTAATCTCATGTTTCTTGCGAAAATGTATTCCTTCAAAAGTTACTTACTTAACAGGATTCTGTCGTCCGCCTCCCTGACGTATTTCACGTCAAAAAACTCATTGAGCATCATAAAGGAATGATCCTCCATGCTATTTTAGGTTGTTCATTTGGAATAAAAATATTTGACAACATGGAATTGTTCTTAGAAATGATAGCTCAACCATGAGGAGCCATGGGCTCATCATCATCATCACAATGACATGTCTCACTGCGGTCGACGCTGAGTGAAGCACACCACCTGCAGAAGGGCGAGGTACAGGGGTCGAGTTGCAGAATCGAGATGGACAGTGAGGTCGCAGCAAGCTCTGGAGCCCGCCCGTGCCACTTGATCAGAGGCACGCCATGAATCTAATTAGCAGGGACGACCGGAGGTGCTGACTTCTGCAGCTGTTTAGTAGATTGTTCACATTATTTAGCAACAGAAGTAGTTCCAGATACCTCCTATCCCCATGGCCTAGTATGTTGACAAGTCTGGTCCAACACATGGTTTGCCCACGAAGGACATCTGACCTCCCTTTTCATGTATTACATACTAGCAGATCATGAACTAAGCTAAGAACAACTGTTGTTTGGGCATCGAGTAATGTAGGAGGCAGCAACGAGTCTCTATTATATATATTTATATATAGGCAGGTTCCCTCACCAGCTCGGTTAGATGACAAGAGTATTGTTTGTGTTGTGAAATCAAAGTTGGGAAAGCAATGTAATCAAATACTATAAATAGTGACAAAATAAAAGAGAAGATGAAAGTCTGAGAGTACACACCCAAAAACATGTAGTCATCGCAGCCTCCTTACCTTTAAATTGGAGGTCACTTTCACATTTGTAAATGAAGCAACTCAAGCGAATAGAAAAGAGCTCTCACTTCCCTCTCACTCTGGTGCTTGTGTTGTGAGTCCAAGGAACAAACATGATTTCGAACATGTTATTAATCAGCACGAGTTTCTAATAGAACTGGAAGTTTAAAGAGTTAAGAAATGAGTTATTCTATGCATGTTGTCCGCCGCCGCCCTCAAGCACGCCTATCCACTCCATGACGAAGTTGCCCTTGATGCACTAGACTTGGCCGCAGATGATGGCATGCGCCACGGAGGGCGGCGCCGCCTCGAAGGACTCAGCGTCGAGAGAGGTGGGGCGGAGCACGGGTCGGGAGAGGTCTAGAGTGATGTGCGCGGAGCATGGGATTTGGGAAGGGAAGACGAAAGAACAAAGCGGCGGCGTCTCGCTCGTAGCCGGCTGGAAGAGGGCTGGGAGAATTAAAATTTTCCCATACCTTGTGCTGCAGGCGGGCGAGATGAGATTTGCCGTCTCCTTAATCTCTTTCCGACGTGGCCTGTTTTTTTGGTTTACGTGGACTTCTTTCAACCCGCTAAAACAACTTATTATATTTGCTCTTATGTGTAGAGATTGACTCACGCAATTGGAAACCAAGACCAGGGTGTTACTCTTTCAAATGATTCCAAAGGGATGTCAGGACACAACAGAGAGGGTTTAGTTGTTCCAGATCTGTGTTGTGCTCCAGGCTCATGGCTGTGTGGTTTACAGCAGGTAACGACTTGGTGTTTTTAGTTACGCCTTCATCTCGTGAGACAACTGGTTCATGGTTGAGACTGGTTTGTGTCACCTCTCAGGATCAGAACCAGCTGTGAAAATTGGATTAATATATATATATATATATATATATATATATATATATATATATATATATATATATATATATATATATATATATATATATATATATATATATATATATATAAAGGGAAATTCCATTATACTCTTACGAGTATGTACTCCCATCTCTAAAAAACCATACTAGGTATGTGTCCATACCTGTTTATCGGTTTTAGTATGTTTATATACTCATTTTAAGATACTCCATATCTTTCTACGCTAAAAAATTTGAAAGGAACATATATTTTTTGATATATTACTAAAATGCCACTACTGTACTATATAAAATATATATGACCATATACCCAATGTATGCATGCATACTTGACATATATAACACCTGGGTACTCTAGTATGACCATATACTTCGTGTATATACACTTCGTTTGGTCATATACACCCTAAATCTAGAGATATAGAGATAGGAGTACATACTCTTAAGAGTACAGAAAACCTGTCCTATATATATATATATATATATATATATATATATATATATATATATATATATATATATATATATATATATATATATATATGATAAATTGAGCTTTAATTTTCAAAATACATCAGAAGAATACCTTTTTTGCTTTTTCAATGATGACTAAATTAATCCATAACTTCAAGATAAGTTGGGGATCTAGCACAAAATTTAGTTCTTGGCTGATGGACAACTTCTTTTTCTTTCGTCATCATGCGTAAAAATTCATGTGACACCAGAACAGCGGGATCTTCTGTATCAAGATAATATTACAGTGCTCTTAAGTATTGTTATTATATATGAACATATTTGACAAATTTATAATCTAGCAATGTGAACTTGTTCTGATACAAAGGTAATCCCAACTCTTATCTCTCTAATACACTATTTTGTTGCTTGACATTCCATTTGCATATCCATTATTGTTCTTTACCGACAACTGTTTCCTCCTGTAAATGCAATGCTTCGGGTTCAGCTAGAATGATATTCCAAAACTCAGTTTCTTTCTTGAAAATCATAGTTCTACTATCCTGAGTAGCATTATGCAACTAAGAATACTCTAGGAAAATAGCAGTGACCGCATATCTTTATTATCAATGTAAAACATTGCCTTCTTTATTTCGCGAATTGTGTAATGTCACTTTCACTTCCTTTATAGTTGGTTTATCCTCACCTCTAAGCATCAAACACATCTTGGCAAGGGAGTGGCAACACTGCTAATCTCTTCCTCGGTTGGTTCTTCAAGAATTTCAGCAACAATGACTATCTGCTCAATTCGTCTTGACTTAAACTTCGAGATAGATTAACATGCCATGTTTTGTGGATAGCCTGACTCACTTGTAAAAGCAGGCTATAAATTGCAGTGTTTATAAGACCACTGAAAGAATTTTATACTTCAATGGGGGCACGTGCCCCCTAGTTTTGCCACAGATTTCAAGGCAACCTAAGAGAAGACAATGCACATTCATCAATATCACATGCACATTTGTAAGACGTGGTAGTGGCCTCTATAATATGCATATAGTTTTTTTTAGAACCGTGATAGCCATTTTTTACATATGGATTCCCTTGAAATCCATCCTAGCATTTGTATCGGTAACCCACATATACATAACCAAAGTCTTTGTGAGTTGAGTTGACACCCAGACATGTACGGGTAGTGCTAATGCATGCATAGGTAGTGAGGTTTTGTTACACCTCCTAGCTAAGATTGTCTAGTACCCAGGCATTGTTGAACTAGTGTACAAATCTTAGAGTCCCTCACCACATAGGGGGAAGTGTTTTTGACCCCATGGAGGAATTGAATCAGGGACGAAGCCAACAGTGGGTAAGGGGGGATTTATCCCCCCTACCACTGCTGAGCCCACAGAGTCCCCCGAAGCTCCCATATGATTTTCTGCCATGGTCACACAGAAGAGAAGTTTTTACCATAGTTTGCTCTCAAAGAGAGCTTCTAGAGGTTGACAACATCTATTTTGGATCTTTTCTTCTCTCCTTCCTCATTTCTAGGCTTCCCAATCTATTGGCAATAAGGCCCAATTGCTCAATCTCCCATATTTCCACTAACCCACACAGACATGACCAATGGCCCAATCTCCCATACTTCCACCAGCCCACGTAGCAACACTATCGACCTTTTCTTCGAGTCACCGCAATCCAACCCTATTCCTACTTGTGATTGTGAGACAGTGAGCGGCGCCAAGGGGAGCAGACCTAGATGTGGCAGCCCGGGACTTTGGTCCTCGGGAGACCAGAGATCGGAGCAGATTGTGTGGCGAGGGAGGGAGAGGGAGCAGATTGCAAAAGGTAACCGAAGCTAAAAGATAACCTGGCTGAAAGAAATTCTCTCTGTCATTTCGGTGCCATCAACCATGGTTCACCAAAAACAGTAAATTTTTTTGAGCCGAAACTACACATCTTTATTCAACATTCGATGTATAGTTATTATAAACACCAGCCGGTGGATTCAACAACCACAAAATACTGGCCAAAATCATCATGGATAGAGCTACACATGATGTTATGAGCATCAACATTCGACTCTCTCCTTTCATGCACAAACTCAACTCTTGCGAAGGTTGACTTACGTTTCTGAATTTCTTCAATAACTTGACCATAAACTCCTTTGAAACTCAGTGAGATGTTCTTCACCACGTTCTGACTGTCACTTGCCAATCTGATGCTATCCACCTGAATGTCCAGCACCAGCGCCAACCCTTCTCGGCAGGCAATCGCTTCAATCGTCTCTGGATCTTGGATTCCTCTCACCACCAGCGATGATGCTCCCATGAATCCGCCTGTTGCGTCCCTAGCAATAGCTGCAGCTGAGCTTTTGCACATATTCTTGGACAGAGCTGCATCTATGTTGATCTTCACCATCCCACTCGGAGATGGAATACATGAAGGGCTCCGTCTTGGGACCTGCCGGGTGGATTTGATCTTTGGCCTCTCCTCTCCAAGGTCTTTAATAAAATTCTTGACAAACTTGTGTGTTGACAGAGGGCTTTGGTACTCATGATCATGAATTGCCTTATGTCGAGCATACCAGATAGCCCATAGCACCACCGATACTCTTAAAGAATCCTCCGGGGACAGATTCTTGAAGATCGTTGCTAGCCATGCTTTGGAGTTCACTTCTTCTATCCGACTGATAGCATGTACTATATGATCTTCTTCGAGTGTCCATATGCAGCGTGCCACATTGCACTCAATCAGGAGTGCCGCCAAGAGTCATGCATTCCACCAAAAACAGTAAATAAAATATAAAATACAAGACAGTGATCATGGGCTTCTAGACTGACTGAACCGACTATGGGCCAAGCCAACATCCTCGGCCCGTGGGGAAAAGATCACACATACTGGGTTGCCGATGCCCGTAGTTCATGGCTAGCGAACTTCAATTTCGTCATACTCGTGGCTTCCTGCGCACAGAATAGAATGGTTGAGACCCACCCACCCCATCATTTCATTCGTGAAGTGGGCCTTCACGAGCCGGTCGATCGTCGTCGCGCCCGGTGAGCAATGAAGAGACAACAAATCCAACAGGTTGTTTGTTCGCCTGTTTCCATGCTAAGCCTCGTTGTATGTTATGCTTCGGTGCACACCTTCTGTCAAGCCTTGATTCCCAACACGGCCCATCAGTCCCAACCAGTCAAAGCATTGGGGCCCGTGGTTGCCTGGTTGGGCTGAGCTAGCTCGGCAGGATCAAAGCATTGGGGCCCGATTATTGGTATGATAAGTCAAAGGCCGACTCGGAGAATGAGACAACCCAGTTGGTTGGTCGGTCTCCTCTACGGCCCACGGGCTCCTTCCATCTACAAAGCCATGCGCCTGGATGGCGGCTTGGATGGTGTATACCAATGATCCTAATGGTGTATTTGGTTAATTCTTCACTTCTCATGCTTCATCATTGATTACGTGATAATCTGTAGTGCAAAGGGCATGCATTTCATTTTATTAACTAAATGCCCGAATTGCTAACATACCTGGCAAAGGCCAAAGCTATTCTTGTGATTGAGGAATTGAATATAGGTACGATGCAAAATGCTTAAAGCTGGTTTTCTTTCTTTCAGGTAGTGGGGTACGATGCGTCAAGAGTTACCTTCGCCACTGATCCTCCAACATTTGTCCAGGTGACACTAACTGCACTGTCATTTTCTTCCAAGACTTAAAATTGTCCATAGAGAAAAAGACAAGGGATTGCTATTTTGCTTTCACTTAAGTACATAATTTTTCTGTTTGTCAGCGAGTAATCCCAAACCTCCTCCAGAACACAAAGGACGAATTCTTCAACAAAACCATTAAAATTCTACGAGAAACTGCAGTATAAGCTGGAAGAAGCTGTGGGTATGCATGGCAAGCGGTTGCCGCGGGGTGGATGGCGGATCGGTGCATCGGGTGCTTCGGGATTCTGCAGTGTGGTTAGTCTCCCTACCGAGAAAAAACACGCTGTCGTGTAAGGACGTCCCTCTTTGATAACTGTTGGATAGACAATCTGGATATATTGGACGGATGAGATAAGAGACGGGTGCCTCATAATTCCCTTACTTTTTTATAGTATAGATAGATGAGATAGCATTTTAAGGGATGACTGTGGGCATTAAAACACATGAATGTTATAAAGATATAAAGCTTGTTGGTACTATTGACGAGGAAAGCTAACAGCTATGCTGATACATTTACAGGTGTTATTCACCATCAGGTTCTTCTTAGAGACACTTATAAAAGACACATATCATCTTCCAAGAGGATGTATCTATTGTCATCCACATGCTCGCTATGTTGAGCCATACCTGCGTGTCTACTGCCTTATTTAGTGGCACGCAAATAACATTGGTAGGGTGAGAGAGATGCTACTGCATACTTATAACAAATAAAGCATATAGAAATAGAAGGCATCAGGATCTAGATTTCCTCATCTGATAAGGCTAGCTCTATATGCAAAGAATTCAGTCGTGCAGTACACCTGGGTGCATTTGACGCCTATCATGACTCCGCTCGCTCTGTGTTTCTCCACCGTGCTTACTCTGTTCGGGCGTCGCTGCCCGACCTCCCTCCGGCTTGCCTCCAGGCCATGACGACGGGCAGCTACGGACGAGCACGCTATCTCATGAGGTTGACATCGATAGCGTCCATGCTCATGCTGACAAGAACACCGTTGCCATGGTCAACCCAGGAAACCCTTGTGGCAATGTGTACTCCTATGGGCACCTGTCCAAGGCAAGTTTTGTTGGTTGATGGTTATGCCATAGCTGATGAGCTTTTGGGGAATAATCTGAATACCAACGTACTTTGCATGATTTTCTAGGTTGCTGAGACGGCATGGAAGTTTGGCATATTTGTTATAACAGATGAGGTTTATGCACACTTACATTTGGGGAGAGGAAGTTTGCACCAATGGGTGAGTTTCGGGCGGTGGCCTCCAGTGTTCACAGTGGGGTCTAGATGGAGGTGCCTGGATGGCGGCTTGGACGGATGTATACCAATGATCCTAATAGTGTATTTCACAGGACTAAGGTTAATTCTTCACTTCTCATGCTTCATCATTGATTACGTGATAATCTGCAGTGCAAAGGGCATGCATTTCATTTATTAACTAAATGCCCGAATTGCTAACATATCTGGCAAAGGCCAAAGCTATTCTTGTGATTGAGGAATTGAATATAGGTACGATGCAAAATGCTTAAAGCTGGTTTACTTTCTTTCAGGTAGTGGGGTACGGTGCGTCAAGAGTTACCTTCGCCACTGATCCTCCAACATTTGTCCAGGTGACACTGACTGCACTGTAATTTTCTTCCAAGACTTAAAATTGTCCATAGAGAGAAAAAGACAAGGGATTACTATTTTGCTTTCACTTAAGTACATAATTTTTTTGTTTGTCAGCGAGTAATCCCAGAACACAAAGGACGAATTCTTCAACAAAACCATTAAAATTCTACGAGAAACTGCAGTATAAGCTGGAAGAAGCTGTGGGTATGCATGGCAAGCGGTTGCCGCGGGGTGGATCACGGGTCGGTGCGTCGGGTGCTTCGGGATTCTGCGGTGTGTGGTTGGTCTCCCTACCGAGAAAAATAAACACGCTGTCATGTAAGGACGTCCCTCTTTGATAACGGTTGGATAGACAATCTGGATATATTGGACGGATGAGATTCAGAGACGGGTGTCTCATAATTCCTTTGCTCTTTTATAGTAACTAGTGAACAGGCACGTGCGGCACGCACGTGCCAAACAAAATTTTTATTCTTGAAAATTTTAGTAATTGAAATGTGTGTTTGCTGCCAGCATGTTCTTCTCCTATTCTATAATTTGCACATCCCAATATATGGGTTGAGAATCTGGGGGTGTTCTTCTTTCCTTCTACGATTGCAGAACATATCAGATGGAGAAATTTTTGTTCCTATATACTCGGTCACAGCAAGTAATTACTAAATAGACCATGAAGAACAAAAGAAAAATTTCTTCATTGATTTAGTTACAGGCTTGTTTTTCATCTTCTGTCCTCACACCCTATTCAGTACACATGCTTTATCAGGATAAAAAAACTCTGCATTGTTTTAAGCCTGCAGCAACCATGGCAACAAATATCTAGTGTTAGTATGCACAATCCTACCACTGAACCTGCTATTCTGCTCCATCACACCTTTAGTTGAGTCAAACAACTTCAGGCATTGGAGCCAACCAACCACAAACATATATTGCTGTGAAGCACCCAAACAAATTTATTACCAGAGCTATAAAGATAACATACATCCCACACAAACAATAATGGGAGCAAGCACAATAATTAAGGGATCGGGATAAAGATACAGTTAAAGAATCAGTTGCCGAAAGGAATGGAAACAGTTCATGAGCACCTCCTTCGGATCCTTGCCAATAATTAGATACAGCTTAACTGCCCAAAACAAATGCAGATAATGGGGTATGTCCTTGTTTCTTAAAATAACATGATGAAGTGAACCAAAATTTTGGCAAGATAATGACAAAAGGAAAAGAAAAATGAATCAGGTAACTAATTGGCCATGAACGCATTAAAATTTTAAAAAAACAACAATGGAAGATGATGACCTGAAGGGCTGGATGCCATCTCTGAAGATAATGACCTCAATGAGATGATAGATGGGGCGGATGAGGAAGAGGACACGACAGAAAAAAATGGTTAAAGCTAAATTCCTATTGGACGCCATTGCTCCTGTACAGATCCAGATTTCGTTAAGGAAACGCTGACGAATGCAACAATAATGCAGTCCAAAGAAGCTTCAGCCACCCATTCAATTCCCTGCATGTGTTGAAGATTTTAAATTGGAAATTTATTTCAAGAATCATTCCATTGAATTTCATGGAAAATATTTGGTACAGGACTGCTATCACAAGATTTCACATAATAAAGGAGAGCATAAGCTTCAAATAATTTGTCACAAGGTTATTAGCACTGATTTCACATAAATGAGATCATAGGTTTCAGATAATTTGGCACAGGATTATTAGCACTGAATTAATTCACATAAAGGACATCATAGGTTTGAGATAATTTGGCAGAGGATTATTAGCACACTGACTTCACATAAGAGACCATAAGCTTCAGATAAGTTGAGTCACAAAAAAAAAAAAGCTTCAGATAAGTTGGAGAGGATAATTGGCACTGAATTCATACAAAGTAGATCAGTTTCGCAGAGCATCTATGCACTCATGACTCAACAAATGTGTAAGCAGGAAATTGTCATTTTTTAAGTGTGTAGGCATAGTTGCACGAGCAAAGCAAAGAGATGGAATCGCCACACAGTAAGGATGGTTGTACCGGGTTTCTCGGCCTTTTTTTGGCAAGGACATCATTTCTACACAAATCTAATATTTTTCCGTCAACACGAGGAAACTAAAAACTCATAAATCATTAAAATTGAAGAAAGTTTAGATAGTGTAACAAATGCAACTATATATGTTTTTCACAGGCAGAGAATAAAGTTATGAATGCAATAAAATGAATATTGCATTATTTAGATCTATTATTATTTTCTTCTGAATTTCACAAGATCCTGCATGTATTGTATTAGTACATGATTGCGCATGTTGTGTTAGCTCGTCCTGTTTGTCTTTAGCCGTAACAATAAACACACAGAAAGACAATGAAAGGAAATCGGGCGTGGAGCACGCACTGGTTTGCTGAGAACGTCCCTGTTTGCCAACGCGACGACGCCCTCCGCTGCCGGCCGCTTCTTCAAGGGTGCGTTCGCCGGAGTCCATCTCCACCGCTACGACCTTATCATTGATGTAGCTCTGACACGTTACGTGAAGGCGCTGCTGTTCCCAATGGTGGAAGATTGGCAGCATCGCCGGGAGAGCGCGACGACAGGCGCAGGGCCAAGACTCCAAAAATCCGTTGTGACGATCCGACGGAGCGTCGGATAGCGGCACAGCCAAGGGAGGCCGACTCCACCAAGTAGGCGCAGACCATCCTCTTGAAGAAGTTAGGGGTGGTGGCCAACTCACCGGCGCCGGATCTGGAGGTAACCAAAAAGTTCAAGGCCACCTTCAGCAAGCCATTGTCTGCTTCCGAGCATGAAGCACTGCAGGTTCTCTTCAATGGTGATTTTGACCCGGGCCGCTGGGCCTTGACGCCATTGATTTGGAGGAGCACATGGTTTAGCCTGTGTTGTCTACTTGTCGCACATCTTGCTCCAATGTAGAACCATGGCTGCTTTGTTTTTCAGTTTCGTGTTTTTTGGGCTTGGTAAGCTTTGGCTTCCCAATTACGCCCCTGTGATGTACTTAAAACTGCTCTTCTGCTTAATGAAATACGTGCTTTGCACGATCCAAAAAAAGTGTGACGACAGGCGATGGACTGTCTTGGGCACTGCCCTGTGCGACCGGCCGGACGATCTCCACCAGGATCTCATCGGGGACGACCGGTTGTGTTGCTAGGGCACCCTCCTCGTTGCCGGGTACGATCCGCATCACGTCGCTCTATCCTAGCCGGATCCCGTGACCCACGTCCTCTCAAGCGCCGGGGGATTGGACGGAGGCGGCCACGGCTGCGGCGAGTAGGTAACCGGATCCCGAGCATAGGAGGAGCATTTGGAAATTATGGATCGGGAGTTGGGAGAGGAGGGAGCGCACTTCTGGGACAGACGGCCACTCCAGTCCGAGGCGGCGATTCGGGGGCATGGGTGGTTGCGGGTACGCGCTGTAAGAGGTACATGCGAGTGGGTAAGAAGTTATTGGGTGAAAAAAAAAAAAATCCATTGTGGGCATTCGGTTGTACACGAAACACGCTTAGTTTCATATGTTCCTGCCGTCTTTTTTCATGGGTCTACTTGTCAGTCTAATGTAGGTAAGGAGGGGACCCACTTCCAGTGTAAGACGGTAAGAAGTTTTATGGTGACAATTGATTTTGAATTCTAAAGCTCTTTTATAGTATAGAATAGATAGATAGATAGATGAGATAGCATTTTAAGGGATGACTGTGGGCATTAAAACACATGAATGTGATAAAGATATAAAGCTTGTTGGTACTATTGATGAGGAAAGCTTACAGCTATGCGGATACATGTACACGTGTTATTCACCATCAGGTTCTTCTCAGATCGAGACACTTATAAAAGACACATATCATCTTCCAAGCGGATGTACCTATTGTCATCCACATGTTCGCTATGTTGAGCCATGCCTGCGTGTCTTCTGCCTTATTTAGTGGCACGCAAATAAGCATATGGAAATAGAAGGCACCAGGATCTAGATTTCCTCATCTGATAAGGCTAGCTCTATATGCAAAGAATTCAGTCGTGCAGTACACCTGGGTGCATTTGGCGCCTAAATTGTGATCACCGGCATGGTGCGTACTCTGCATGTACTGCTGTTCTATAGCCATGCGGATGCATGATTTCCCCGATGAAGAACTTCTCAAGGCAGGAGAACCACCTGTCCATGTTCTTGCAGTTGTACAAATCTTTCCTGCCATTCCAAGCAGTGGAGGGAGACGAAACATCATCTTGCGCAGAACCAGAATCAGCATTCCCACATGGGATCGTCATGTGCGGATGAGATGAGAAGGCAGCATACAAGGCTTCTCCGTGTGGTGCTTGGGCCTGGGAGCGTGGAACCTTGCCGTTGCCATGCGAGGTGACTGGGCGAGAGTCTCCAAACTAAACTGAGGTGTATTTTTGCAAATAATAAAAACAAAGACACAGACGACGCGAGATGACATGCTGTACTTGCCCTAAGCAAGGAAACAAGGAAATATGCCACACTTCAATATTAGTGATAGGTCATACAAGTTGCAGATCTAGGTTAGGCTTCTCCTAACACAACTTGCATGGATACTTTTGACAATGTTTCCCATATAGTGAATAACTCCTTTTACGATGCCTTGGTGGATCCATTAGAAACTATGGTGGATATCGCCAGTGCGTCGAGAGGGCAGTTGACGAGTTAAGAGCAAAGGATTATGATTAATAATCTTGATCCTGATTTCCCCATTCTTCAGTATGTCGATGACACCGTAATTTTCATGAAAGGGTGTCCTAAGGAACTTAGAAGCCTAAAATACATGATTGCTTCTTTTTCTGAGTCTTATGAACTTAGGGTCAATTTCAATATATCCATGATGGTTCCTATCAATATCCCTTCCGAAAGAGCTCAAAGCCTAGCTTCAATTCTGGGTTGTACCTTAGGTGAGCTCCCCTTTACTTACCTAGGCTTCCCATTAACTTTGACTAATCCTTTAGTGGCTGATTTCTGGCCCTTAGCAACTAAGTGTGAGACAAGATCGGTTGCTTTTTTTTCTTTCCTCAATGAGGCTGGTAGACACCAAGTCACAAATGTAGTCTTGACTGCTTTGCCAACTTTTGCCATGTGCAGTTATCTTCTACCTAAGACTATTGTGAAATAAATCGATAAGTTCGAAAACACTACATGTGGAGGGGTTCAGATATTAATTGTAAGAAGCCTCCCAAGGCTGCTTAGCCTTTGTGTTGCTTGCCAAAAGAGGAAGGGGGCCTTGGTATTCTTAATCTTACAACCCAAAATGAAAGTTTAATTCTCAAGAATCTCCATAAATTCTTCAACAAGGATCCAACTCCTTGGGTTCAATTGGATTGGAGTAAGTACTATTGTGCCACCAAGCTCCCATTTTCAGAAGTTACCTTTAGAGGATCATTCTGGTGGAGAGATATTCTAAAATTACTTACTAAGTATAAGGACATTACCTCAGATTCTATCAAGAATGGTACTACCTGTTCCCTCTAGTATGATCCTTGAATTATCAATTCGTGTAATCAACAATATCCTGAGCTCTTTTCCTTCTGTAGGAATGATAGGATTTCAGTTGCCTATCGCTGCATCTTCTGCATCTTCTTCTGAATTCCATCCCCTTTTCCATCTGCCCTTACCTCCAGAAGCTTATCAACAATATCTAGACCTAGCTCTTATTTTACAGAACCTTCAACTCCCCTATGCTAATGATAATTGGTCCTACAATTGGGGAAATAACATCTTTTCCTCTAGTCGTTCTTATCGATGTTTCTCAGTGGTCATACCCACACTCATCCTTCCTTTATGTGGCTTTGGAAATCTTCTTGCCAAAATAAAAGAAAGTTTTTTCTTTTGGTTACTTTTAAAAGATAGATTGAGTACTAGAATTTTTCTCCGCACAAAGAAAATGTGGCTACAGTCTTATGTTTGTGTTTTAGCCTTTTAGATCACCTTTGCTGTTGATAAGGATCTCCCCCATCTTTTTTTTCACTGTCCTTTTTCCTTGGCTTCTTGGGAGAGTTTACAAATCGTGGATACTTTTCATATCATAGAAAGTCTCAGGCTGCAACTCCAACAACAGATTTCCAGGGAAATTATGGTGACTATATGCTGGGCGATTTGGACTTCACGTAATGACCAAATTTTCAAATGTATTGATAATTTAATTCAAAGGTGCAAGGCGATTTTTTCGCAAAGAGTTTGCTCAGGTTATCTTACGAGCAAAGAAAATGGATCAACCCCAAATGTATTCATGGCTAGAACTTATGTGTAAATTTCTTTATTTTCTTTGTATCTTTTTTTGTTTCCTAAGACTCCCTGGCGGCTTTTGTAACTGTACTTTATTTTTTAATAGAGGATCAAACCCTCCTGTTTCCTTAAAAAAAGAGCAAAGGATTAGTCTTGGAGATGCTAAGAAATCCGTGCTTAAGAAACTTATTATGGGGACACTGCAGAAAAATTACTAGGACCTTAATAATTTTGGGATTTTCTCAACTCTTTGTGACTTTGCCATTTCAGCTGAGAAGTGAAAACGATCCAAAACCATTGTACCAGAAGCTTTGGCATGCTTTTGAATCATCCGTAAGCTGTGCAAGGAACATGCTTCAAGAAAACTCCTGTTGGCAAGAAACTTTGGTTGTTTGGAATGTTCATGAGGCCTCAGTCTTCCGATATAGAAATAAAGTTCATACAGAGCACACAATTTGACATTGACGAACAAGGTTCATGTGACCTCAGATGCTTCAGAGCTTCTTGAAGCTTCTTCGCATAACAGCACACCTTTCAGATGTTTCGGCTTGTACGTGCTACATGTTCTCTCATCCGGATAATTCTGGGCATGCATTACACTTTACTATGCAGAGATTTATCAGGCGCTGTTGGCCTGGACATTCACTACGCATTTCTTTATTACATTCATTGAAAGCTGTACTAAGAAATAAAAAACAAGAACACGAAATAGGGGCCTGGTAAATATTAATGGGGACCAAATGCAGAGGAGAGTTGTCAGGACTATTGTTGTTAGAGATGACTCCTAGCACTAAAGTTTTCCAAACGGGCGAGGCCCAATGGGCCGACACGGCATGACCCAAGAAAGCACGGCACCATGACCCAAGAAAGCACGGCACTATGCCCAGCCTAGCAGTCACCGTGCCCATGTCTGGCATGGCCCGGCCCGTGCCCGTGCCTGGGCCGCACATTCGCCCCATGGGCCAGCATGGCACGGAAATAGGTCCGACACGAATTTGGCCCGTTATTCTCTGCCTTAGATGATCATTGATGAACCAGAGTCGTCAGATTCAAAGGACAAGTATATAATACCATCTCTCCATCTCCAAACCGTAATTTCCGCACTCACATCCCCTCTCGGCATCTCATTTCCTCAGGCAGCCACTCCAAAATGCCGCTGCCGTGCGGTTGGGAGCAACCACCGCATCCCGCGATAGCAGCACACGGCGTGCGTCACGGCGGCGCAGGGAGTGCAAAATGTGCCATGCCTGGCATATCTCACACACATTACTTCTTTGCGTGAGTATGAATTACTGGTGCAATAAAATGGAGAAAACAACAATTTGCATTCAAGCAATTCAGAAAACCAGAAGCAGTGGGCTTCTATTTAGAAAATATTGTTTTGGAGTGGCGTATATAGAGTGTAAGCCATGTCACTAGTCACAGCAGAGGACAGTATCATAGCATAGCCTTCTGTAGAACACATCATATATCATAGGTAACTCAGATCAGGACCTGCTCCTGCTGCAGAACATACAACACCAGTGGACATATATGAGCCAAAAAATGGATGTGGGCCTGTCTTTGATTCTCCACTGAGCTGAAATCATAAACACAAGAAGATGCAAAGTTGTCGATCTCAAGCTGAAGACTAAAGCTGAGAAATATAAGCAAGCACTAACCAAACACATCACTACACAAATATCACCAGTTAACTCGATTAGAAGGTAACTAGGCAGCAGTAGTGCTGTAAACGAACAAAATTCAGCACGATTAGAGGGCAACTAGGCAGCAGTAGTGCTGCAAACAAACAACATTGAGCAGAAGGCACAATAAGATCAACATTGCCAGTTCATGGAGACAAAGCAATCAACTAGGTCTCTTCGGCTCCTTTTTTGTTTCCTGAAGGGCTTGTTCCCCCTTCTTTTAGCTTTCTCTTTACTTTTTCTGTCTTTCTTGTTGGGTTTGTAATGTTTTAAGACCTCGCTTGCTTCAATAAAATCCCTGTAGGGGCCTTTCGCCCTTCCAGTCCTTTCAAAAAAAAAAAACTAGGTCTCTTAGAAGTTAGAGCAAAGCTCAAAAAAAAAAAAAAAGGAAAAGTGGTCACTATGCAATGATGAATAGGGGAAGAATGGCCTTATAGTCAGAGCATCATCACATATCCCCCACTAAAGCATATCAGCAGACATTAAATTTATGCAATAGAATGCAATAAGGGAGAACAATAATTTATTTAGACATATTAGATAGCACATTACAATTTATCAAACATAAACTGCCAGTGCTTACATAGCTAGAGACAACTAACAAGGGAACTAATTGTGACTCTACTGGGCAGGCAACTACTTGTGACTCTTCTGGCAGGTATATATATAGATAGATGGATACTTCTGAGTTATAACACTTTAGGGGTAGGAAATATTTGTTATATTTCTATAGTTTTTGACATAAATATAAATGGGACAGATAAACAGCGGCATTGCAATCCATAAAGTCAGGACACCAAATGAATCCCTAATCGATCTAGGTTGGATGTCATGCACACTCTAGGCATTATCAATGGCATCCTGTCCCTCAGTCTCAGTAACAATGATATGTCTCACAGCAGTCAATGATGAGTGAAGCACACCACCTGCAGAAGGGCGGGATACAGGGGTCGAATTGCAGATTGGAGAGGGACAGAGTCAGGTCGCAGCAAGTTCTGGAGCCCGCCCAAGCCACTTGATCAGAGGCACGCCATGAATCTAATCAGCAGGGACGACCAGAGGTGCTGTGAGAAAGAGTACGGCTGACTTGTGCAGATGTTTAGTAGATTGTTCACAAAATTTAGCAACAGAAGTAGTTCCAGATACCTCCTATCCCCATGGCCTACTATGTTGACATGCCCGGTCCCATGGTTTGCCCACGAAGGACATCAGACCACCCTTTTCGTGTACTACATACAAGCAGATCATGAACTAAGCTAAGAACAACTGTTACTTGGGCTTCGAGTAATGTAGGAGGCAGCAAGGGAGTCTCTATTATATATTTATATATAGGCAGGTTCCCTCACCAGCTGGGTTAAGCTCATGCAAAAGAGTATAGTTTGTGTTGTGAAATCAAAGTTGGGAAAGCAATGTAATCGAAGACTATAAATGGTGACAAAATAAAAGAGAAGGAGATGAAAGTCTGAGAGTACACACCCTAAAAGATGTAGTCATCGCAGCCTCCTTAATTACCTTTAAATTGGAGGTCACCTTCACCTTTGTAAATGAAGCAACTCAAGCGAATAGCAAAGAGCTTTCACTTCCCTCTCACTCTGGCGGTGCCTGTGTTCTTGTGAGTCCAAGGAACAAACATGATTTCGAACATTTTATTAATCAGCACGAGTTTCTAATAGAACTGGAAGTTTAGGAGATAAGAAATGAGTTCTTGAGGACACATGGTTTTTACCATAACCATTCTGTGGACCTTTGTGTGATGAGTGATTGTCAACATGCCAACGCAAGGCGTGTGTGTGTTCTTACTAACCGTGGCACGCGGCTTCGTGTCAAACAATGGTGTCTCTTGGCTTGTGTTGTCTGCAGGTGTCGAGCTCGAGACGGTGGTCGACGGTCGGTGAAGATCAAGTAGGGGCGTGCCGTGCCGACGGACCGGGTGCGGTGAAGGGCGGATGTGAGGCTTGGATCGAGGACCGATGACCGGGTGGCCAGCCGTGGTGGCCGACACCGGGACATCGACGAGCGCAAGTGTACACGGCGGGGGACGCGTACGGGCTACGCTACTCCACGCGAGGGTTTGGTGGTTTCGCCTCAAAACCATCGGCAGCGGGTTTCCCGGTTTGCGCCTCAAAACCGGGGCGGAGGTCCCGATGCGGACGAACGGCACGTGGCGGCATCGGGGAGATTGCTTGGAAGCAAGGCTACCGGTGAGGAGGCGCGGTGGCCGTCGGATCAAGTGAAGCCCGAGTTGGACCCTTATGCCCCCTGGCTAAGTGGTGTGGCTCTTCATGTATCCAAGGGCAAAGAAGGAATGTAAAGTAGACTTGCCCCAATAAATAAAGGATGAGGGTCTCCTTCTACCTCACCGCCATTTCCATTTCATCCTTTAGGATTTTCCCTTCCTCTAGTTCTTTGTGTGTGAGAGAGGTCTCGTAAATCATTTGATTTGTACTCGAACCAAGAGTGTGTGGCAAACGTAGCGCCTAGTCTCGCTGTTTCCTCCGGGATTAAATCATGTGTCTGTGTTTCTTGAGTTGAATTTGAGATTTTCCTAAGATCCCTTTTGCCTCTTGTGTTCCTCGACTCGATTTCTTCGATTTGAGGCCATTTGAGTTGATTTTTCTTGCTATGGATTGATGCCTCGGGACGTGGAGTGAAGTGATTCCACCGAAGGAATTCATCTAACTCCTCACGAGATTGGAGATCCATGGATTTCTTCCTCTAGGTGTGCTCAAGATCCATTTTCCTCCCCCTTTCGATTTCTCTCGGTTTTCTTGGAATTGGGTGATGATATATCTTTGAAGAAACCTTCCCAACACCACCAAGATCCTATCTCGCAAAGTTTCAAGTCGATCCAACTTGTTTTGATCAAGTTTTGACTTTGGAATCAATTTTTCCCGAGAACTGTCCAAACTACACGGACGCGTCCGCACGCAAAACCGACATGTCTGGAATTTTCGACCTTCGAGTTTTGAGCTGATTTTTTGTGGAGACCTCTTCCTTGGTGTCAAATAGCTCGGTTAAATTTTCATGAATTTTAAACACCATTTGATTGGGGTTTTGATCTTTCTCCCTCGGTGTTCTGTGTGCTGAAAATACCGACGTGTCCGTATCCATACCGGACGTGTCCGGTATTTCTGCGTCTTTGAGTTTCTGCTTGAGCCTAATCCACCGGACATGTCCGGTATGCAAACCGGATGTGTCCGGTATTTCGGCAGCGCAGTTTACGTTGCTTGCACGTTTGAGCTCCGATTGTCTTTCCGCTTCTTCCGCTACTTGGGTAGTGATCCGCCGTGTTCCTAGAGAACATCTACCCTCTCATTAGGGTCGTGATCACTACGGTTGGTGTATCGCTTTTGGGTTAATTGTTTGAGCCTAGGACGTAAAAGTTTCAAAAGAATTTTTGAGGCTCCCATTCACCCCCTCGATCGCCGTTACCGGTCCTTCGATTGGTATCGAGCTGGTTAAGGATCACTTCACCTTAATCTCGTCGTGATCCCCGAAGGCGACATTATGGAGAACCGTGGGCTTGGCAAGCCACCGCATCTCGATGGCAAGAACTATCCCTATTGGAAGATACGCATGTCGGCACATCTCCAAGGGATTGATTCACGTGTTTAGGAGATTCGTGAGAATGCGGACTACGTGGTACTTGCTGCCCGTGTTGACCAAGCACATATCAACCAACACAAGGCGAACAACACCGCGTAACCGTCTTGTTCTCTCGCTGTTTCTATGGAGGAATTTGAGCGTGTTTCGATTTGTACTATCGCTCGAGAGATCTCCAGTCTAGACTTGCAGAAATATCATGAGGGTACCGCCCATGTCAAGACCAGACTCTATGAGACACACAGAGAGAGTATGAGAACTTTGTTCAAACCGATGGTGAATCTAATGATTCCTTGTTCACTGCGCTTTCAAACCATCATGAACAAGATGAGGGCAAACAACCTCGTATGCCCTATGACGATCATCGAGCGCTTAAGCTTCTATATATGCTCTAGATCGGAGGGTTTGGGAAGTGAAGGTCTCGGCGATCATCGAATCGCCCGCTATGAGACTCACTATGGATGAGCTGTTAAGCTCAACTCCACCGAGATTGACCACCAGACGCAGGCGAGGATCAGAAATCCGTCTGCCCCTACCATAGCCTTGGTCTCGTGTATAGAGGTTCAAGTTCTTTGACTAACCCTCACAATGCCTCGTTGCCTTGTCTTCTATAGTCTCGGCCATAGGAGCGAGATGGAGGCTCTTGGGATGACGAGCTTGCCTTGGTGATTAGCCCGTTCTCACGGTTTCCACAACAACCGTTTGAATCGCCGCGTGGCATCACCAAGCAAGGATGCTTGATGTGGAGATCCCGACCACTACATGCCGCCTGCCCCAACCCCCACAAGAGCTCCTACAACAAGAACGACCATTGCAGCGCAAGGACAAGCACTAGTCTTCCACACCAAGTACAAGTACAAGTACAAGGGAAGATTCGACAAGGAGGCGGTCAAGAAGAAGTTCCTGGAGAAGCAAGAGGCGAAGCGACGAGCTTTCCTTGCATCCTCAGCCCGATCTCGATGACGACTCCGACAACGGCTCGCCCCAAGTGATGATGAGGCCGAGCAAAAGGTCGAGAACAAGTTCAACGGGCTGCTTCTTCGACGACTCCAAGCTTGGAGACTCTTGCACCATGGCGCTCGACGAGTCTACCCCAAGCATTGAGAAGAATGACGACACCAGCTCCGGGTAGAACAAAATCTCGAGTCCCTTGTCGCTGAGGTTGATAACTTGACTACCACTTTGCTTAGTCAAGATGCTTTGCTTAAGCGTGCTACTCGTGAGAGAAAAGATTTCAAAGCTAAGTGGGAGCTTGCTGTCAAGGAGCTAGAGTCTGTTAGGGAGTCTGTGCACATCTCTGATGAGTCTGAGTGTGATGCTTGTGCCATTCATATGGCAAACTTAGCTGATGTGCAGTCCAAGTACGTTGCTTTGGTAGATGAGTTTGATGAGGTTAAGGCTAGGTCTGTCTCTGTGAGTCCTTGCAAATCTTGTGATGGTTTGAAGTCTCGAGCTAGATGAGAAAATTGCTAGGATTGCGTTGCCAGAAGTCTAGCCTTGTTACTAGATGTGCTTGTTGTGAGGCTTTGGAGCTAGAAACGGACTCTTGTAGGCATGACAAGAAAAGGGCCGAAGAAGAAATCACAAATCTTTGGTCCATGCTCAAATTGGTTGTCTTGCGGGAGCCGCGGCTTGGCATGATGATGAGTCGCTTCAAGAGGGAACGACACAACGGGTTTAGGCTTTGCTACGGGTGGGAAGGGTGAAAATGTTTTTGGTAAGGTTGGTAATCACAATGGTTTGAGTGCATCTGAAAAATCCACCAAGCCTTCCCTACTCCCCAAGTTGATCAAAATCACCCCACCACGACCTAACAAGCCCAATGTGAAAGATGGTGTGTTTGAGGAACCTACCAAAGCTCCATCTCCAAAGCAAGTGTGGACTCCAAAACCAAACCACCTAAGGAACCCACTTGACACACTTCTCGACATCTCTATTAAACCCCCTCCTAAGAACAAGCAAACTCAAAGAGTGATCCATACCCATGAGAGAGTGAGTCAACCAACACCCAAGGGAGAGGTGTATCACTGTGATTATTGTCACCATGATGGTCACTTGTTTGAGTTCTGCTTTCGGAGGAAGAGAGATGAGCGGCATGAGTATGAGCTTTTCCATAACTCTACTCATGGTGTGTTTGCTCCACGTTTCCAGAGGCACAGTGCTAGGCCAAGAGGTGCAACACCTCAAGGACCTAGGCCTCAAGGTGTGAGACCACGAGGTGGTCGTGTTGGCGAGGGTTCAGTCCCGCTATGACCTTGGATCTCGTGACCGTGGCTTTCGGGTCTTACTGAGGTGAGCGGACCATGTTTTTTCTCGTCGTGGTGATCGCTCTACTCGAGATGGGACATGGCATGCTTGATGCTTTTGCTAACACTTCTCGTGGGGTGAATGAGCCAACACTGGTTTTCTCCGCTTACTAACCCTGTTGGATCATTTGCTCATCCCATGTCTCGCTATTGATGCAGGGATGAAGGGTGAAGAACACGTGGCTAGTTGATTCCGGTTGCTCGACACATGACCGGGAACTCAAAATGGTTCTCCGGACCTCACCCAAATGAAGTATATTGAATACATTACATTTGGGGATAACAGAAAAGGGTAAAGTGCTTTCACGTGGATCCATCCGTCGAATGAGAATTTTGTGCTTAAGGATGTGGCCTTGGTTTCAAATCTACTTCAATCGCTTCGCTTTCGCCTTCTTGATGACGGTTTTGAGGGTTCTAGTTTAAGCCAAGACTTTGTCGTGTTCTTGATGCTCGGAGAACCTTTGTTTGCAAGATTGTGCCTTTTGGGAATGTGTTTCGTGCTGATTTTTCTCGCTCATTTGGTCTTTCCCGCCGTTTTTGATGGCAAATTCCTCCCTCGAGCTCACGGGAAGTGGCACCAGCAGACTTGGTCACATGAGTTTCGACTTGCTTGCAAGATTGAACTCACTTGATCTAATTCGGGGTTTGCCCAAGCTCAAGTATGAGAAGGATCTTGTTTGTCATCCGTGCCATCACGGGAAGATGATTGCAGCTTCTCATCCTCCCGTGAACCAAGTAATGACCAAGGGGCCCGGCGAGCTTTTACATATGGACACCGTAGGTCTAGCTCGGGTCCGGCCGATGGTGGAAAGTGGTACGTGTTGGTCGTGGTTGATGACTTTTCTTGCTATTCGTGGGTCTTTTTCATGGAGAGCAAAGATGAGGTTTTTACTCATGTTCATGACTTGATCTTAAGGTTGCAAAATGAGTTACCAAAGCATGCCATGCGAGCTATTCGCAGTGACAATGGCACTGAATTCAAGAATACTCATTTTGAGACCTTTTGCTCATCCATAGGTCTTGAACATCATTTTTCCTCGCCATATGTCCCAGAGCAAAATGGGATTGTTGAACGCAAGAATTGGACACTTGTTGAGATGGCCAGGACGATGCTTGATGAGCAAAGGACTCCTAGGCGCTATTGGGCCGAAGCAATCAACACGGCTTGTCATGTTTCAAATCGCATTTTCCTTCGGAAGCCACAAAGAAGACTTCTTATGAGTTGCGGTTTGGCCGTTTGCCTAAAGTAAGCCATTTTTGGGTGTTTGGCCGCAAGTGCTTTATCTTGAAGAAGGGAAACTTAGACAAATTTGAATCAAGATCTTCTCGACGGGATTTTTCTTGGTTATGCATCTCATTCGCATGCTTATCGAGTACTTAACCTTGAGACTAACCGTATCATGGAGACTTGTGAAGTCACCTTCGACGAGACCGCTTTGTTCTTCTGTCTTTGAAAGTGATGGAGATGAACGAGAGCATTTTTGTGGAAGAGGACGGACGATGCCGATTGGGGTGATCCCAAGCCAACTCCACCGGTTGCCCCGCTTGACCCTACGACGACTACTTCGGTTGACGGCCCCACCGCCACATCCTCCACCACATGGGGGCCGTACGACCCGGGCTCCTCGGCTGTTCAAGCTGCACTGAGGGAGCTCCAACTGCTGTTGAGGGGAAGGCGTCTTCATCAAGGAAGCACCACGACACATTCAGCATCATCACCCTCCTTCAACCCGGTAACATAAATGAGCGGGTCACTCGCAAAGATCTTATGAGATTTCGCACTTTGCACATTCTGTTTTTGTTGCAAATTTTGAACCCAAAGAAGTGGTTGAGGCATTAAGCGATCCGTTGGGTAAATGCCATGCATGAGGAGCTTGAGAACTTTGAGAGAAACCAAGTGTGGGTTTTAGTTCCACCTCCACCTCGCTGTCGTCCCATAGGAACCAACTGGGTGTTCAAGAACAAACAGAGTGAGGATGGGGTTGTGGTGAGAAACAAGGCTAGGTTGGTTGCTCGGGGTCTGGTCGAGAAAGAGGGATAGATTATGAGGAAACCTTTGCACTGTTGCCCGTTTAGAAGCCATTAGGATCTTCCTAGCCTATGCAGCTTCGAGTTCAAGCGCATATCAAATGGATGTAAAGAGTGCTTTTCTGAATGGGTACATAGATGAGGAGGTGTATGTGAGGCAACCCCCAGGTTTTGAAAATCCCAAGCATCCTCACCATGTCTTTAAGTCACAAAGCCCTATATGGTCTCAAACAAGCCCCAAGAGCGTGGTATGAGCGACCCAGTCCTTTCTTTGGGCAAAGGATTCACCATGGGGTCAGTTGACAAAACCTTGTTTTCTACTCAAGCATGGCAATGATACTCTATTGGTGCAGATTTATGTCGATGACATCATTTTTGGTGGTTCTGCGCATGCTCTTGTTGCAAAGTTTTCGATATGATGAGCAGGAGTTCGAGATGAGCATGATGGCGGCGACGTTCTTTCTTCGGGTTGCAAATCAAACAAACCCGAAAGGGACATTTGTGCATCAAGGCAAGTACACGAAGGATCTTCTAAAGCGCTTCGACATGGGTGATGCCAAGCCACTTCAAACTCCCATGTCGACCACGACCCCATTGGACGCATCTAGAAGGAGAAGTCGTGGACTAGAGGAGTACCGCAAAGATGATCGATCGTCGTTATTGTATCCGCGCGGCGACAAGGCCCGACATCCGGTTCACCGTTCCTTTGTGCACGCTTGGCCTTCACCGCACACTTCGCATCGCGTGCCATCAAACGTGCATCTTACGGTGCTTATGCTTCACTCCCGAGTTTGGCCTTTGGTACTCGACTTCTTCATCTCTTTCTCTTTCGGGTTATTCCGATGCCGATTATGCGGGTGATCGGGAATTAAGAGGAAGTCCACTTCGGGAACTTGTGAGTTTTTGGGTCTGCTGTTGATCTCTTGGTCCTCTCGCAAAACGATCTTCTATTTCCAATCCACGTGTGAGGCCGAGTATGTCGCCTTCTGCGTGTTGTTCTCGCTGCTTTGGGTGGTTGCTACCTTGAGAGACTATGGGTTGAACTTTAGGAAAGTGCCTCTTTTCGGGACGGCACTAGTGCCATTAGTGTGCTAAGAACCCAAGACTCACTCATAAACCAAGCACATTGAGATCCGTTATCACTTCTTGAGAGATCACCAAGAGAAGGAGACATAGACCTTCACCAGATGAACTCCATGAACAAACTTGCGGATATCTTCACAAAGCCCCTCACCAAACCCGGTTTGCCCACTTGAGAGTGGAGTTGGGCATTTGCTATCCTTTTTTAGAGGAGGTAGCCTGTATCTTGATGTATAGTATGGTTTTGGCTTTCTTTCTTTCGCTTTTAGCTTTCTTTTTGCACCTTTGTATCATAGTGCATTTCATCATGTATCATACTACCTTTGTTGAGCTTCATGACTATAGTAGTTTTGATTACGTCTATGCTCTTGTTAGTATGTCTTGTTTGTACATAATTGTGCTTGCGGCTTAGGTTTCTTCTGGTCACTTGTTACATGTTATGAGCTAAGCCTATTTTCTAAATGTGAACCTTCTTAAATCTTGATGCAACCCGAAAATGTTCTACCTTTGAGATGGCAATTAGCATGTGTAGGTTTTGTGAGAATCTTGTTGCTTTCATATGTATGCTTGAGTTGCTATGTCTCATGTTTCTTGAGTCATTCACTTAGCTCGGATCTCTTGATAATCTTGTGCTAAAACTTGATGTCTAAGCTGAGAAATGATGAAAAGTTTTGGAGTTGGATCTTTTTCGTTCCACGACAATGTCACGAGATTGCTTCTCATTCATTCGAGTGAGTTGAACTTGGGCATTGTAGTGCTAGTCCAACCACTCGTGATGAGACAGCTTCCCACTTGCACTAAGGGATGAACTCGGCGTGGTTGAAAAACATGATAAAAACAACCTTTTTGGTGGACGGTTGGATCCTCTCGTACACACATGTCTAAATGAAACCTTGTTAACTACCGTTTTAACTTCCGATCAATGTTGTAGTAACAAGTGTTGTTAAGTGTATCTTTGAGACATGATGTGTGACCGTTATAATAGGGTAGTTCACTCTGTATACATGTGTTAGCACTTGATTGATCTCCCGCTATATGTGCTAGGTGCTATTCTTTTGGTGAACACCTTTTATAAAATGCCCAACACTTGATCAAAATGCTTATGTTTCCCCTTATTCGTATCACTTGATCAACGAGCATTGGCTTCGACTTGTGCCTCGTTGCTATACACTTGCCATACTTGCTAGAGCATCTATGTACTCAAATTGCTATACTTGTGAAGCTCTACCTTTTGCATTTTCTTTCATGGCATGATTTGAGGGGAGTTGCAGTCTCTTTGGATCTAATCTTGATAAGTGCATGTGCCAACAGGGAGAAACATCCACAAATCCAGAGTTCATTTGTGAGTATGCATTTGTCAAGGGGGAGTTGCACTCCGGGCTTTGCGGTTTGAGCCGTTTTTGCTAGATGTGTTGAGCCGCTGCCTCTTTTGAGGGTCTAGCCGTTTTTCAGGTGCTCTTTGCTTTGCTAGTGGTGTTGAGCCTTTTGCCTCTTCTGAGGGCTAGCTTTTGGTTTTCTTGGTCGCGTCGAGCCGTGCCCATGTCTTTGGGGACCAAGTTGTGACTTTGCTTTGCTTACCGCAAATGACCCGTTCTTCCGCTTTCTTTGGCTCTTGGTCATTTGGATGGGTTGTCTTCCGTTTGTGTTGGTGTTGACAATGCACTCATCAAGGGGGAGATTGAGGACACATGGTTTTTACCATAACCATTGTGTGGACCTTTGTGTGACGAGTGATTGTCAACATGCCAACACAAGGCGTGTGTGTGTTCTTACTAACCGTGGCATGCGGCTTCATGTCAAACAATGGTGTCTCTTGGCTTGTGTTGTCTGCAGGTGTCGAGCTCGGAGACGGTGGTCGACGGTCGGTGAAGATCAAGCAGGGCGGCTGCGGCCGACGGACCGGGTGCGGTGAAGGGCGGATGTGAGGCTTGGATCGGGGACTGAGGACCGGGTGGCCAGCCCGGTGGCTGAGCGCCTAGGACATCGACGAGCCGCAAGTGTACACGGCGGGGACGCCTTGACGGGCTACGCTACTCGCGGAGGGTTTGGTGGTTTCGCCCTCAAAACCATCGGCAGCGGGTTTCCCTGGTTTGCACCTCAAAACCGGGGCGGAGGTCCCATGCGGACGGAAGGCACGTGGCGATATCGGGGAGATTGCTTGGAAGCAAGGCTACGGTGAGGAGGCGCGGTGGCCTCGGATCAAGTGAAGCCTAAGTTGGACCCTTATGCCCCCGGCTAAGTGGTGTGGCTCTTCATGTATCCAAGGGCAAAGAAGGAATGTAAAATAGACTTGCCCCTATAAATAAAGGATGAGGGTCTCCCCTTCTACCTCACCTCCCATTTCCATTTCTTCCTTTAGGATTTTCCTTCCTCTAGTTGGGTTGTGTGAGAGAGGTCTCGCAAATCTTTCGATTTGTACTCGAACCAGTGTGTGGCAACGAGCGCCTAGTTCTCGCTTCGTTTCCTCCGGGATTAAATCATGTGTCTCGTGTTTCTTGAGTTGAATTTGAGATTTTCCCGAGATCCCTTTTTGCCTCTTGTGTTCCTAACTCGATTTCTTCGATTTGAGGCCGTTTGAGTTAATTTTTCTTGCTATGGATTGATCTAGGACGTGAGTGAAGTGATTCCACCGAAGGAATTCATCTAACTCCCCTCACGAGATCGGAGATCCATGGATTTCTTCCTCTAGGTGTGCTCAAGATCCATTTTTCCTCTCCCTTTTGATTTCTCTCGGTTTTGTTGGAATTGGGTGATGATATCTTGAAGAATCCTTCCCAACACCCCCAAGATCCTATCTGCAAAGTTTCAAGTCGATCCAACTTGTTTTGATCAAGTTTTGACTTTGGAATCGATTTTTCGAGAACTGTCGGAAAAGACCGGACGCGTCCGGTACGCAAACCGAACATGTCCGGAATTTTCGACCTTCGAGTTTTGAGCTGATTTTTGTGGAGACCTCTTCCTTGGTGTCAAATAGCTCAGGTTAAATTTTCATGAATTTTAGACACCATTTGATTGGGGTTTGATCTTTCTCCCTATCTCGTGAGTTTCTGCTGAGCCTAATACCGGATCGTGTCCGTATGCAAACCGGACGTGTCCGGTATTTCCCGGCACCGCAGCTTACGTTGCTTGTACGTTTGAGCTCCGATTGTCTTTCCGCTTCTTCCGCTACTTGGGTAGTGATCCATTGTGTTCCTAGAGAAGATCCACCCTCTCATTAGGGTCGTGATCACTACGGTTGGTGTATGCTTTTGGGTTGATTGTTTGAGCCTAGGACGTAAAAGTTTCGAAGAAATTTTTGAGGCTCCCATTCACCCCCCCTCCGGTCGCCATTACCGGTCCTTCAGTTCTTCTATGCATAAATGTGATGAACAAACACCTGACAAACCCATCACTTGTGGACGCAAAAGCACCACGGTGCAGACTTCTTCAGCATGGCCCGATGCCATAGCTCACAGCACACATTCATGCTGAGTGCATCATCAACTCCAGAAGTAGCCATAGCCCGATGCCATAGACTTCATTTCGCTAATTATAAAAGTATAACTAAATAGATAATAACCTTACAATGCAAAGAACAAAAATACATAGAAAAAGCGAAATAAACCTATAAACTTATCATAACTAGATAGCGAATATATAGAGTATCTAAATGGGTGCTATTTTGGAAAATGAAGAGAGAGTAAATAACAGCAATTTCATTAGTCATACACTCAATTTATTCATAAAAAAGGTTCAATACTTATATAACTCTGGATATTAGGATCACTCTATTGTGAATATTTTTATTGTGTGGATAAAGAGCTCTTCGTGATACTAAGAGATGTAATTACATTCCTGAGCAACTATATGTTGCACACAAGTAGGCGAACCAAATATCCAGACAGCTAAGTGCCTAGTTCTATTTGCCAGTTGTGAAAGCGCATGGGCAGCACCATCTCTTCGTGTGTGTTACTCACCGCTCTGGAAGAGCACTCCATGCCATCACCGCATCATCAATAATAAGGCAATTTTTTGTCAGGTAGTATCGGTAGAGTTAAGGCTGAACACTAGGAAATATAGAGACACTATGTACTCACTAATTCTCTCCTGATATGTTGGCAATATGGATATAGCGAGGGCTGAACATGGGGAAACCGTTGTACTACTGAATAGGATCATCCGTGGGGACACAAGGAAATAAATTTCAGTACTGAATAGACCTTCATTCTTTTGCTACGACTGCTGGTACTACAACGGGCCCTTGCCACTTAGATTTTCAAGAAGACCAAGACGTTCACTTGGTCTGATCCAGTCATAAGCCTTGCCGTCAAGGCGCCAGCTGGCAGTTGTTCCCGTTGTGCCTCTACTCCAGCACATTTACTCCATCTGGCACCTCATTTTCACTACTGTCTTCCGACTACAGTAAGTGATGGGGCAAACTCCTTCTCGATGCCTACTATTCCCAACAGGTTATGTTAGCAGACCCTCGCTCTCAGTGTTTGATCACTCCTTGTAAATATAGTAGGCCACTGTAGAAGGTGGTGGAAAGATGGCTACTGCCTAGGGACTATATAACTGCAACATTCAGTTGTATCTACTCCGTACAAAATCTGTTTTATATAAAGGTTTGGCAGGTTAGTGGTGTCCAATTATGAGAAGGGACGTCTGCGGATAAGTGGATTTATTACAGCACATGGTTTTCTTCTATATCAACAGATGATGCTACTCATTAGTACAACAAATCTATATCATTGATGGTCACGTCTCACAATCATGTCCAGACAATACCATACCTCCTATCCTTACACACGCAGAGCAAGCTTGAAATAGCATATACACCCTGATAGCCTAACTCCGTCAGTCCTGCGAGAACAATGGAGTTTGATCTATGATCTGTCCTACAACACGTTATCACTGGCTAAAGATCAAAATTATCTTAGACGGGCATTAAAACAAATCTGCTAATGGAAGATTTATATATTATAGTTCTACATAAGTTTACTATCTTTTGATCTAAGTGCCATCGAAATTATTGTCCGACAAGTAGATTAGTGTTTTCTGCACACGAAATCAAAGGTGACGATATGCATAAATCGATGAAACTTGGGATGCAGTAGTGTGAAATGTTGTGATTTGACATCCACTAGGCATAGCTGAATCATACGCATTCCTTAGTTGCAACCCATGACAATGGTTCAATGTAACACACATGCATTCAGCAAAGCCTATCCCTAGCACCTGCATACGTCTAGTTGTTTTAGGATTCATTCAGTGAAGACAGGCTCTGCAGCTACTTATACTAGTCAGATTTGCTGCAGCCTGTTGGCTTTCTTTTGGTATTGTTCTTCCTCAAGGAGTAACCACTCTTACACTGATTGAGAATCCAAAAGCGCTACTGCATGTCCCTTTCTTCATGGAAATTGCAATCTCCATATTATAGTCAATCTAGGAAGTCAGAAATGATGCCATTTTCAGACATAATTAGAGCCCTCCAGCAGAACTTCAAATGAGTTTTCAAAAGAGAATTTGCTTCAAGATTTATTCTCAGAGCAAAAGCAAGCTACAGACCACTCATCAATCAATGGATACAAGTCAATGTGTAATCTTTTTAATTTTCTTTGTTAATTTCTATGTTTCATGAGCAAACTCTGTAAACTCTGTACTGTTTTTTAAATTGTCAATAAAAAGCACAGTAGGGGGAGCCCTCCTGTTTCACTCAATATATATAGAACTAGCAGAGATAATAAGGCAATAAAATTATCTTGCCAAGATGCAATTCTGCTGCATCAAGACCACCATCCGTTATAAATTAGATGTGAAATAGCCAAGCATGCCTTCTTCGATCTCCACAATTGCATGCACCGGCACTCTACACTGCCAGGTGGCACGAGCGGGTCGTCAATTTTGGAAAATTTCGTCTTAGTCATGTCATGCACAAACAAATAGTTCCCATATACGTGTCTAGTAGAAGTTGTTGCATGCATAGTGGCACGCAATTGATCTTGGGTTCCAACTGTCAGATAGCAGTAGGCCCAAATTAGTTACTGCACTACGTGAAAAAGCTATGGGGACGCCCCTCCGTTTACGGTAAGAGCGGCTGACTTTGGAGCCGCCTACGGGTCCGGGTCACTATAAGGCGGCTCAATCACCAGCCGCCTACAAGGGTCTCGTAGGTATAAGAGGTCCTCAAAAATTCAAATTTCATAAAAGATCTTGGATGAAAAAACTTTCTATATGAAGTTTGTAGATCTCAAAGTTATGAAACTTTATAGTTGACAACTTTTTGATTTGACTTCATCTAGTCATGTGAAACCTACGTTTTAGTTTCTTAAATTTGAAATTCAAATTTCAAAAATGGCCTCGGATGGAAAAACTTGCTAAAACGAAAAGTGTAGATCTCGAAATGTTATATTTGTAGTTGACGAATTTTTAATTTAATATCGTTTAGGGCCTTAAATAAGAAAATTACTTTCGCTTGGGTACAATATGTGGGGAACCAAAACTATATATAAACACATGTTATAGTGCAGTGCAGTGGTAAAGCGAGAAACCGCGAGGGTAAGGTCGTGGGTTCGAATCCCGGGAAATGCAAAGTCCAAAAATGATTGAAAAAAATATGGTGTAGATAGAGTGAAAATCACAGTAGGGGCGATTGGCCCAACCGCCCTTGGCTGTAGAAGCTCAGCAACAAGAACCGCCACCGCCCATACAGAAGCTCAGTAACCGCGCAACCGCCCCTACGTAGCTCTTGTGGCGTAGTGGTGGAACAGAGGATACTGGACAGGGTCCTTCTTGATGCATACTATTCCTAACTTAACACACAGTCTATTAGCAGACTCCATCTCTGAGTGTTTGATCACGCTTCATGGTGGTGACCGGTGGGGCCCTACCCGGGTTTAATTTTTTTTTCAAATTCTTTACCTCAGCTGTGAAAACCACCGTAAGAGCGTCAGGCAGAAGGCGGTTGGCCCAACCGCCCTTATAGAGCTCAGCAACCGCCCTATAGAGCTCTTGTGGTGTAGGGGTGGAAGAGAGGATACTGGACAGGGTCCTTAATGCATACTATTCCTAACTTAACACACAGTCTATTAGCAGACTCCATCTCTGAGTGTTTGATCACGCTTCCCCGTAAATTTAATAGAAGAGGAAAGATGTCTACTGCCTACAGACTATATATCTGCCACATTCAGCTGTGTACTCGATAAAGTATCTGTTTTGTATAAAGGTTTTGCGGGTTACTGATCTCAAATTATGAAAAGGGACATCTGTGGAGGATTCATTACTGCACATGATTTCCTTGTATTCCCATGGATAAGGCTGGACGAAAACTCGTCATAGCCATTTCGACTTGTGACTAGTTCGGCTTAGCTCGATCAGGCTCGTGTTAGGATAATAAGCCGAGCCAAGCAAAGATTTTAGCTCGTTAGTTATAATGAGCCAACTCTAGCTAGCTCGTGAGCCGCTCCGAGGCAAACGAGCTCCGCTATAAGGAAAAAACTCATGAAACGCAAATATATATATGGTGTAATACTATATTATTTTTAATTTATGTATGGATATACTCATAGACCATATTTAAGACGGTTATATGCATTACTTTTATATTATCATTATTTTTAATCTTTAAACAAATACAAAATATTATATTTATGTATTTTTATACCTCGAGCTTAACGAGGCCAGCTCGAGCTTTTAATGAGTCGAGCCGAGCTGGCTTTCTAGCTCGTTAAGATAACGAGCCGAGCCGAGCTAGCTCGTTATCTTTATGAGCCAGAACAGCCGAGCCGAGCCGAGCCGAACTAGCTCGTTATCCAGCCTTACCCATGGATGAAGCTATTCATCAGTACAACAAATCTATAGCATTCATGGTCTTGTTGCTCTTGCTAGGCGTCACAATCACATCCCAGGCAATGCATCCACTCCCTCAGTCCTACAATGACAATAGAGTTCAATCTTTTGATTTTTTCTACAATATATGTTGTTATTTGCTAAATATCAATATTATCTTAGAGGGACTTTAAATAATACAAATCCGTTAATGGAATGCTTATGTCCTATACTTTTGCATGATTTCACTATCAGTTGATCCAAGAGATATCTTATGTAAATTCTTTATTTTCTTTGTATCTTTTTTTTTGTTTCCTAAGACTCCCTGATGACTTTTGTAACTGTACTTTATTTTTTTTAAATAAATTCCAATAGGGGATCAAACCTCCTGTTTCCTAAAAAAAGAGCAAAGGATTCGTCTTGGAGATGCTAAGAAATCCGTGCTTAAGAAACTTATTATGGGACACTGCAGAAAAATTACTAGGACCTTAATAATTTTGGGATTTTCTCAATTCTTTGTGACTTTGCCAAGCTTTCAGCGGAGAAGTGAGAACGATCCAAAACCATTGTACCAGAAGCTTTGGCATGCTTATGAATCATCCGTAAGCTGTGCAAGGAACATGCTTCAAGAAAACTCCTATTGGCAAGAAACTTTGATTGTTTCGAATGTTCATGAGGCCTCAGTCTTCCGATATAG